>PVIJ01004785.1:0-112450 GCA_004024925.1 Scalopus aquaticus
TGCCCAACCCGGGAGAATCCCACATGGTGCGGCAGACCTCTCCTGCCTTGCCCGCTGCTCCCCTCAGCAGTGTATTTCTGATCTGCCTGTTCTGCTCCCCACTCTGTCTCTGGTGAAGCCTTTCGCCACCCCACACCTCTGGTCTGTACCCCAGCTTGTATGTATAAATAAATAAATATTAAAAAAAATTAAAAAAAAACAAAAACAAAAACAAATAAATCTTAAAAAAAAGATTTCACTAGTTTTGTTCTATTTGAAGAATGCCATTGAAACTTACAGGAAATTAATTGAATCTGTTTATTGCTTTGGGTAAGAAGAATATATTAGAAATTTAATCTCTTCCAATCCATTAATCATAGTATCTTCTCATTTCTTTGTATCTTCTTTTACTTCTTTTACTAATGTCTAGCCATCTTTGTTAAGTTTATTTGTAGTTATTCTTTTTGATTCAGTAATAAGTATATGGAATTATTTTCTTCATTTCTTTCTCTTTCAGTTCATTATTTGCATACAGGAATGTTACCAATTCTTCTGTTTTGTAGCCTGACAATTTACTATACTGATTGTTTGTAATAGTATTTTTTTAGTGACATTTTTAGGGTTTTATGTACTTATTATCATGCCATCTACAAGTAATGAAGTTTTGCTTCCTGTTTCCCAGTTGGAATCTCTTTTATATCTTTGTGTTGATTGATTTTATATTTTTGTGTTAATTGTTCTTCCCTGGACTTGTAATACTGTCTTAAAAGTAATGATGAAAGTGAACATCCTGACCTTAGAAGAAAATCTTTCAGCTTTACACCATTGACTATGATGTTAACTGTATGGATTTTTATATGGCTTTTATTATGTTAAGACACATTCTTTCTATCCCCATTTTTAAAATTTTCGTCATAAATGTTGAATTTTCTGAAATTCTTTCCCTGCATCTATTGATATTATCATCTGATTTTTATTTTTCTTTTGTTGATGTGGTGAATTCCATTGCTTGGCTTTGCTCATATTGCGCCATTGTTCCACCCTGGAATAAATTTTAATTGGTCATGATGTATGTTCCTTTTAATGTATAAAATTTGTTTGCTAGGCCTCTGTGGTGGCACAGGGGGTTAAGTCTCAGCACTATGAAGCTATCACCAGCAACTGCAGCGTGAGTTTGATCCCCGGCTAGGGAGCTAACACACATGGCGCAGCAGACCTCTTCTGTCTCGCCCTCTGCTCCCCTCAGCAGTGTATTTCAGTCAATCCTCCTGTTCTGCTCCCCACTCTGCTCTAGTAAATCCTCTCACCCACCACACCTTTGACCTACACCCCAGCTCGTATGCATAAATAAATAAATCTTAAAAGAATAAATTTATTTGCTAAGATTTTGTTGAGGATTTTTGAATCTGTTTTCATCAGAGATATTGGTTTGTAGTTTTCCTTTTCTGTGATATTTTCGTCTGCTTTTGATATCAGAGTAATGTTAGTCTCATAAAATACATTTGCTAACAGTCCCTCTTCCTCAATTATTTTTATACTTTTGAGGTATCTGTGTTTTACAATACAGTATATAGTTCGGAAAGATAGGGTCACACCTCTTAAGATCTACTTTGCATACCACACACACCACAAAGACACCCATATTCCTTCATGATAGTCCGTTTTGACCCCTCGGATCTTTGCTCTCCACCCTCCCCCTCCCCAGCTTGTAACCTCAGTTTCACAGTGAGATTTCTATGTTTTGCTTTTGGTTTGGGTTGTTTTGACTCCTTATTTTGTTTTTCTGTGTTCCACATTTGAGCAAAACCATCTAGTATTTTGTCTTTCTCCTTCTGACTTATTTCACTTTGCATAATCTCTGGTAGTTCTATCCTTGTCACAGTATAGCAGTTCATCTTTTTTATAATACTATGTATAGACCTGTGTAGGATTCCATTATATCTTTATTTGTCTTTGGGCACTTAAATTGTTTCCATAGCTTGGCTATTGTACATACTATTGTAATGAACATATAGACATAGCTATATCCTGTTGAGGTAGTGATTTTGCATTCTTCAGGTAGATACCCAGGCATGGAATTGCTGTATCATGTAGTTGAGCTGCATGGAGGTTTCTCAAAATATTAAAGATAGATCCTTGATATGATTTTCATCTTAACCCAGGGGGAATACACAGAAATGTAAAAGATATAAATAAAAATACATAAATTAAAAAATCTTTAGAAAAGTTTGAGAAAGATAGTTACTAGTTCATGTGTGAATGTTTGGTACAACTTACTAGTGAAACCATCTCATACTGGACTTTTGTTGTTTTGGAGACTTTTGATTACTTTTTCATTTTTCTTGCTTGTAATTGGTGTGTTCAGGTTTCCTCTTTCATCCTTATTCAGTTTCAGAAGACTCTGTGCTAAGAATCTCTCAGTTTCTTCTAGGTTATCCAATTTATTACATATAGATGTTCATAACAGTCTTTCATCATACTCTATTTCTGAGGTATCTCTTGTAACTTCTATTTAATTTCTGATTCTATTTATTAGAGTTTTCTGCCTTTTTTACTTTGTGAGCCTACCTAGACATTTGTCTATTGTTTCTTATTTTTTCAAAGAACCAGCTTTTGGGTTCATTGATCTTTTGCATTTTTATTTATTTTTCATTTATTTCTGCTCTAATTTGTATTATTTCTTTGCTTATACTAGCTTTTTGTTTTGTTTCTTCATTTTCTAATTCTTTAAGGTTCTGTATGTGTAACTCTTCCAATAAACTTTGTTATGTTCATGTGGTCTAGTTATTCAAAACCTCTGTTTATTATATCACTGTGTATATCATATGGATTATCTCTTTTAAAATAATTCACAGAATACCTTCTAATATAGTAAAATAAACCTTTCAGTTATTTGAAAATAGTTATTTTCTACTTTTCAGTGTTCTTCCAGTTAAATAATGTGTCCATAAATATTCAATATTTGATCACTTTCTAATAACTTTTACTTGGCTCCAGATATCATCGTCTTGTCCTGTGGATTTACTTGTGTTAAACTTTCAGTGTCACTCTGTTCAAAGTTTTGTACTTTTTGTTTTTGCATGTAAGTAAATCTTCATAATTTTAATTATGAAGAAAAGAAAATGTACTTAAGTTTTAATGTTAAATATGATTTTGATTTGATTCAGAAGGTACTTCATTGTTTCATGATACCCAATGTACATCAATATGAACATCAATTTTTCTATCATATTAAAATAAAAAATACTAATTAATAAAATACTAGGTAAGAATTCATAAAATTTCACTTCAAGGAATCTATGTAATATGTGTACTCCTGTTTATACATAACAGCTTTACATACATGTGGAATGATTAAAATAATTTTACCACTAAGATAATCTTTCATTTTCATAGGTTCAGAAGGAGTTGAGGATATCAAAAGACATCTTTTTTTTGCAAATATTGACTGGAATGTAAGTTCAATAGAAAGTTTGTTCCAATCTTTGATAGGAATGAAATCACTGATGAATAAATGATCATATATAGAGTTTTGGAGTTTGCTGATAAATGTATCCTATGTATTTTATATTTAGCATGAGATTTTAGGTATAGCATGTCATGGAAATTACCTTGAACCAGTAGATGGGTGGACAATATTTATTAAATTTTTTGTGTTAAATTAAATTGTTTACATTAAATTTTTGTTTGAGGGCCCTCCCTGGTGGCGCAACAGGGTTAAGCGCAGTGCTGTGGAGCTGTTGGCAGCTGCGGCCTCACTTCAATCCTAGGCCAGGGAGCTTCCCACATGGCACAGCATACCTCTCCTGCCTCGCCCCCTGCTCCCCTCAGCAATGTATTTCTGTCGATCTTCCTGTTCTACACCCTACTCTGTCTCTGGTAAACCCTCTCACCGCCTTACATCTCTGGCCTGCACCCCAGCTTGTATGCATAAATAAATAAATCTTTAAACAATTTTTTTGTGTGAAATATGGTTAATATCTTCCCCTATTCTAGGTTGGGGAATGTGGAAGAGAAAGTCAAAAGAGGAAGAATTATGAGGCAGATTCTTACAGAAAATTATTCTAAAGAATCTAAGATATTTAATTTCAGCTGGTTCTTTTTCATGTATTAGAACAAATTAAATTTACTGAAAAGTGAATATCTTTGTATGGGTATTTCACTAAATTTGGAGAGGACATGAATAAAGCAACTTTTTGAAATTCTACTAAGTCATATACAAGTTTTCTTTTTAATGTTTCAACTTCCAGACTAATACAATTTCCATAGAAAAGCTATTTTTTGTCATTTGTTTTACAACACAGCTTTATATATTTTATGTCTGTTAATCATCATAGGTAAGCATTTTTGATTATCTACTTTTGGTATTGGTATTGAAAATTTTTCAAAAGGAAAAAATCACTTTAATTTCTAGGGCAGATAGATACATAGCTAGTATTCTCAGACAAAATCATTATTTCATCTGCTTTGTAGACTAAGTTTCAAAAAGCATATATTTTGATTTTTTTTTACCATTGTAAAATTGTAGTATAGCATAAGGTGTTTGTATTAATACCTAAAAAGGCTACTCAGTGGACATGTTGCATGGGAGTCTGCCCTTTGTCATATCTGTGTGCATTCCTCTCTTGGTGTCATTGTATCACTTTTTTTCCTAATACTTAGCTAGGTGAAATGGAAATTCTTTTTTTTTAGCCCCATTGTTGTCATATCTAAATAGTATATGTTCACTGCTCTTAATTAAAATAACAATGGAGGGCCTCCCTGGTAGCACAGGGGTTAAAGTCTCAGTGCTATAAAGCTATCAGCAGCCACTGCAGCAACAGTTCAATCCTCCCCCACTGCCCCTGCCCAGGGAGCTAACCCACATGGTGTAGCAGACCTCTCCTGTCTCGCCCATTGTTCCCCTCAGCAATGTACTTCAGTTAGTCTGCCTGTTCCACTCCCCACTTTTTCTGGTGAATCCTTTCACCCCCTACGCACGCACGCATCACTGGCCTATACCCCAGCTCTTATATGCATAAATTAAATCTTTAAAAAATAATAATAGAGTGGCATTATTAAATAAATGAAAGTCTCTTTAATGTAATTCTCTATTAATTTTTCCCTACCATGGGATTGTGAGCTTTTAACAAAGTAGTTTTCCCCAGAAAAAGTAGATTTTCTATATTGTAAGATACTTTTTGTATTACTGTGATGTCAAGAACATAACTTAGGAAATTGTTGTTAGACAAGATTAAATATTTTAATACTATAACAGGAGGCCTAGGAAGTGCATTCAATGCCTGTTTTTATGTGAAAATAAATTATTTTAGATGAAATATATGCTTCTAAAGATAATTGTTAATTTTGAAATCCTTGATTGGTATTATTTTAGCATGGTAACAGTGTGATATATTCTATGTTTTTATTTTACCAGTGAGAATTCAAGTCAGATTTTGATTACCAAAATTGCAAATTATTACACCTTGTGAATGAAACATGTGGCATCACTTCTGTGTTTCCTGGTCTCTTTTGATTCTTTACATTACCACTCAAATTTTTAAAATTTACTTAAAATATATCTGAAACCTGTTGAAACGTCACTTATGAAATGATGAATATTTTGATAAGGACTGTGAATATTATATTCTGCTTTGTCTTACAAAGTATAACAATTTTTAAAGTGTCAGTATGTTTTTGTATTGTTGTTTCTTCTAGAAATTATATAAAAGAGAAGTTCAACCTCCTTTCAAACCTGCTTCTGGAAAACCTGATGATACTTTTTGTTTTGATCCTGAATTTACTGCAAAAACACCTAAAGGTAATGTATGTTTATATATAACATCAGGACTTTTATCCAGTATAGATGGTTAAAAAATAAACTACCTTCTTAGATAAAAACTAAAAGAATTATAAGTTTGCAGAGGGTTGATTTGCTCTTAATGGAAGTGTGGATTCTGTATACAATATTACTTAGGAACCTATCAAGTAGAGGCTTTAAAATGGAAATATTTTTCAAAGGCATGGACCTAGGGTTAAGGGTAGAAATTTCTTACGTTTCATGTTTTAAAAATATGTTGATGTGCCAATAGTTTAGATTGTGGGGGTAGGAGGTAAAGCATGAGATATTTTACTCTGACTCTTAGAATTTACTTTTAGGCCATCTGTTTCATACATTCATTCAGCAAATATTGAATATCTACTATGTACTTATAAGTGCAGTAGCAGCAGTGAACAGACCAAACAAAAATTGTAATCCACATGGAGTTTGTTAGTGTATAATCCACATGGAGTTTGTTTAGTGTAGGGAGACTTAATGTACTATAAATCATACAGTATTTCTTATAGTGGCATTTAATGGTTTCTTTTGTATTCAAAGAAATGCTGATATTTTACATCATATGATTCTATGTAGTTCTAATTAAGTATGATTATTTGGACATTAGATTCTCCTGGTTTGCCAGCCAGTGCTAATGCTCATCAGCTCTTCAAAGGATTCAGCTTTGTTGCAGCTTCTATTGCAGAAGAATATAAAATCACTCCTATCACAAGTGCAAATGTATTACCAGTTGTTCAGGTACATTCCACTTATTCAATTTATTTTGTTTTATTTAAAAATTTTATTAACCACATTTTTTAAATGCTCACTGGTAAATTTGTTCATTTAATTTTAATGTTATGTAATATTTCCCCTCCACCATCCTATATATCTTTTTATTCCTTTGCCTCCTCCTTCCCTCTTGACCTCAGAGCCCTCAAGATGTTTTTTTTAAGATTATTTATTTATGCATACAAGCTGGGGTACTGGCCAGAGGCATAGGGTGGCGAGAGGGTTCACCAGACAGAGTGGGGAGCAGAACAGGCAGAACTACTGAAATACACTGCTGAGGGGAGCAGCGAGCGAGGCACGAGATATCTGCCCTGCCATGTGGGAATCTCCCCGCCAGGCACCGAACTCGCTTGCATCACTGCTGCGACAGCTCCATAGCACAGCGCTCAACAACTGCACCACCAGGGAGGCCCCCTCAAGATGTTTTTGATGTCCACTGATTTTTGAAGGTTTTTTTATTACATTATTGATTGCTATGCTATGTAAATGTCTAGTATTTTTGTCATTTTGACATACTCTGCTACACAGAATTCTCTCAAATTCCCTCCATTTTGTTGAAGAATTTAAAACTGACTTTGTTAATATAAATTATAATTTTGTTGCAGATATCTGAGTTTATTCTTAGTTATGCCTATATAATACTCCATATTGTATATATACTATATCATCTTGATCCATTCATCCTTTAATGTACCTTTGGGCTACTTTCATGTCAAAGCTATTGTAATTAATACTACTATAAACATAGTGGAACATGTGGTTTTTATATTTAATTTTTAATGAAGTATTTTTCACTGAGGTAACATTATCCCCATCAGGTATTACCACCATAGTGCATCCACCACCTGCTTACCGCCACCACAGACCAATATGCTTTACTCCCTCTCTGTTCTCTTCCCTCCCTCATCTCTCCCCACTTCCACTTGTTGTCTCAGTTCTGTAGTCAACTATCAGGGTTAATTTTCAGCTTGTCTGTCTGACTATTTACTTACTGAAGAGTGACACTTTTCAGTATTTACATTTCCACTTCTGACTTATTTCACTTAGCATTATCCTTTCCCGCTCCATCCATATTGCTACAAATGACGTTAGTTCATCTTTTTTGATCACTGAGTAATATTCCATTGTGTATATATACCATGTCTTTTTGATCTACTCATCTGTTTTGGGGACACTTAGGTTGTTTCCATAGTTTAGCAATAAACAGTGCTGCAATAAACATCGGAGTGTTAGTTTCCTTTCAAATTAGTAGTTTTGAATTTTTTGGATAGATGCTTAGGAGTGGAAATACTGGGTTGAATGTCAGATCCATGCTGCTTTTCATAAGGGCTGGACCAGTTTGCGTTCCCATCAGCAGTGGAGGAGGGTTCCCTGTTCGCATCCTCACCAGCACTTCTTGTTTCTGCTCTTTTCAGTATGGACCATTCTCACAGGTGTGAGATGGTATCTCATTGTGGTCTTGATTTTCGTTTCTCTATTAATAACTGATTGTGAACATTTTTCCATGTGTCTTTTGGCCATTCTAGTGTATCCTTTGGAGAGGTGTTTAGTTCTTTTACCCTTTATTTTTTGATTGAGTTGTTTTGTTTTTGTAGTTTTATGTGTATCGTATATCTTTGATATCGGTTCTTTGTCAGTTTGATGGTAGTCCCAGCTATTTATTTTCTCTTTATTTTTTGCTTTCCTTGCTGTTGAGGCATATGGGTTTTTCTGTTGACTGTCCATATGCTTTGTATCTATACCTAAGAGTGGTATTGCAGAATGATCTGGTATTTACATTGTTAGTTTTTAAAATATCCAGATTGTTTTCCATAATGATTGTACCAGTTTATATTCCCACCAACAGTAACAATGTTCCATTTTCTCTGCATCCTCTCCAACACTCATTGTTGGAGGTCGTTTTAATATGTTCCATTCTCAAGGGTGTGATATAATATCTCATTGTAGTTTTTTTTAATATATATTTTTATTGTTATTTATGTCTTTTACATTTTGTATTCCCCTTGGGTAGCCCACCACCAGTTCACCCGTGACCCATCTCCATGGTCCCTTGTGTTCTTTTCTATTCCATTTTGTGCCCTTTCCCTTCCCTCCCTCGGGCTCCCTCCTCCCCCCCCTCCCCCCCCCCCCCACTGATTGTCTCTCTTCCACCCGGCCTCCCTATAGTCCTGTTATAAGTGAAACCATTCGATATTTTTCTCTTTCTTTCTGGCTTATTTCACTGAGTATGATCCCCTCTAATTCCATCCATGTTGCTGCAAATTGCATGTGTTTATCTTCTTTGAATGCTGAATAGTATTCCATTGTGTATATGTACCACATCTTCTTGATCCTCATTGTAGTTTTAACTTGAATTCTCTTATTACACTGGCCAACAAATTTTTACAAAAGTCATATCATTGAAATAAAATTAGTCATTTCCTATTAATTTATATATGCTCAACACAAATATGACAAATTCTAATTTTGGCTCTAGTTTTTTTTTGTAATCTGCAATAAATTTATGTTTACATCATGAAATGCACGCCAATAGTAATAGGCCTACGGTTAATACCGGTAAAAAATCAAGTCATAGATTACTTCTTAGAGTTCTTCGTTTGTCTCATGTACAGCTGTTCAGGAACATCTCTAGGGAGTGTCCATCAGTAGTCAGCCAGCATTGTAGTGGACCATATTCCATGGAATCTTTGTTCCATTGATGCGATATCTTGATGAAAACGTTCACAGTGTTCATCCCTAACCATACCACAATTTTCAGGGAGGAAATCCAGATGGGAATGAAGGAAGTGGATCTTTAGAGACCTATTGCAGCCAAGTTTCTGATACTGCATCAGCATGTCTTCTACTAGTTCCTTGTAGTTTTCTGCCCTAACATTCCCAAGAAAGTTTGTAGACACCAGGCGAAAAGCATCCCATGCTTGTTTCGCATCACCCTGCAGCAAGTTGTGAACCAGTCATCTCAATGCAGATGGAATGTTTGGGTAGATTATTCTTGACTTCTTTTGCTTTGTTATTCCACCGGAAAGAGGAGGAACCAAGCAGAAGGAACAGTCTTTGATGTGGTTGCTTGGCTCTCTCCACACCATGGGGACTGCAAATGGCTTTGGTGGTCTTTTGCTATTGAACCACTGTGAAAGCTGTGTTGTACATGTAGCACAGCATATATGCTGGGCCCAAGGCTTGTCTTGGTCACCAACCTTGCATCCGAAGTAAAGGTGATAAGCCTTCTTCACTTGAGAAGTGATACTTTTCTTCTGGTTGGCAAATGTCACGTCCCCACAAATAGAGCAGAAATTGTCCACGCTATTAACACACTTTCGAGGCATGACTGTTCTGTATTGTGCCTAAATGGATAAAATAATAACAGTTCTATGGAACAGTAGCACAGGTCTCGCACAAAGTCTGAAATATTTTCAGTGCTCAACCTTTCCGACAGGGCTTTATAGAGTGCACTGCTGACGTCAGCTTACTTCAGCAGCTGCCTGGCAGTAGTATTGCATTGCATCAGAAAATGATGCAATCAACTCTGGATGATGTGTGTATGATGGTATTATGCAATGCGATGCAATATTACATCATTCTAAGCTGATTTAGGATGTTGTTGCAGTCCTACTGTATAAATTTACATGGTGAAACATATAAAATGAATTATGTGAAATATCTTCAAAACTAGAGCTAATAAAAATTTTTCACGATTATATTCATGTTCAGCACGCCAAGATACTACAGATTAGGGCCTTTTTAAGTCAGTTATGATTTCACTGTTGACCACTGTTATATAAGTGACAATGAATACTTTTTCATGTCTTTTGGCCTTCTTGATATCCTCAGTGGTGAATTGTATGTTCATATCTGTTGTCCATTTATTTATTTTTTATTTTTTTAAAGATTTATTTATTCATGCAATCTGGGGTACAGGCCACAGGCATGGGGTGGCAATAGGGCTCACCAGGGACAGAGTGGGGAGCAGAACCGGCAGATCGATGGCAATACATTGCTGAGGGGAGCAGCCTGCGCGGCAGGAGAGGTCAGCTGAGCCATGTGGTAATCTCCCTAGCCAGGCGTCAAACTCATGTTGCCGCTGCCGACAGCTCCACAGCGCAGCGCTTAACCACTGCGCCACCAGGGAGGCCCATTTGGGTTGTTTTTTATTGTTGAATTATGAGTTGTTTTATATATGTTGGATATTAATCGTTCACTTGGCTATATATTCTGAAAATATTTTCTCCCCTTCAATAGGGTGTGCTTTTAATTGTCTTGTATTTTCACTTACTGTATAGAAACTTTTTAACTTGAGGTAATCTCAATTATTTATTTTTGTTTTTAATTCCTTTGCTATAGGGGTGGGATATCAAAAATATTTTATCGTTGTTGACATGGGACATATCACTAATGTCTTCTATGTATTTTATTGTTGCACATGTTATATCTAAATCTTTGATCCCCCTGAATTTTATTTTGTTTATGTGGTTAGCAAGTGATCCATCTTCATTCTTCTATGTGTGGCTTTCCAGTTTTCCCAGTGCCACTTATTAAAGAGACTGTCATTTCCCCACTTTGTGTTCATAGTTGCTTTACCATAGATAAAGTGCTGATATGTACATGGATTTATTTCTGGCCTTTTGATTCTATTCCATTACCCATGTATATACTTTTATGCCAGTACCTTATTGTTTTTAGTACATTTGCTTGAAGTCAGATAACATAATACTTCCATTTCTCCTTTTTTCCCTTCAAGATTGCTCTTACACTTTGAGTTTTTTATGGTTCCATATAAATTTCAATATTTTTTGTTCAATTTCTTAGAAAAATAATGCTGGCATTTGGATGGGGATTACAATAGTTATGTATCATTTTAGATTGGATAGTCCTTTTGAATATATATTACTATGAGCATAGAATATCCTATCATCTCCTTATTTGACTAAGTCCTTTAGTAATATCATGTAGGTCATGTTTTATAGGTCTTTTTACTTTTTAATTAGGTTAATTACAAAGTATTTAATTCTTTTCTAGGCAATTGTAAATAAAGTTATTTTCTTAATTTCTTTTGCATCTTGTTCTTTGTGTGTATATAAATAAGCTATGGGTTTTTATATGTTGATTTTATAACCTCTACTTAACTGTATTCATTTATTGTTTGTAATAACTTTTTGATGGAGTGTTTAGTATTTTTTATAAATTATCTGCAAATCTTAATAGTTCACTTACCCTTTTATGACTTTTATTACCTTTATTTCCTGTGTTTTTCTGATATCTCTAGTACTAAATAAAAGAGAAGTGGTGACGGTGGGCATCATTGTCTTGTTCCTGATCTTAAGGGGAAAGCTTTCAGCTTTTCACCATTAAATATATAATGGCTGTTGATTTGTGACATATGGCCTTTATTATATTGAGGTAGGTTTCTTCTTTTCCCATCTTGTTTAGAGTTTTTTCATAAATGGGTGCTGAGACTTATAAAATACTTTCTCTGCATCAATTGATATCATATTATCTTTTCTTTTTATATGATATAATGCCTAGAGTAGATTGATTTATCCATATTAAGGCATCTTTGCATCCCTTATATTAGTCCCACTGGTCATGTTGCATAATCTTTATGATATACTGTTGAATTAAATTTGCTAGTATTTTTTTTTTGCATCATTGTTTTTCAGGGATATTGTTCTATAATTTTCCTTTCTTGTGCTGTTTTTGGTTTTGGTATTGGGTAATGCTGGTATCATAAAATATATCAGGAAGCATTCCTTAATTGTATTTTTGAAAAGTTTCAGCAAGGGCAAAATTTGGTAAAATTAATTCTTAAAAACATCTGGTCTGGGATTTTGTGTTTTTTGGAGATGTTTTTAGTCTGTTTCAATTTGCATGCTTTTGATCCATTTGTTTAATTCATCTGTTCTTCCTGGTTTTGTCTTGGTGTAGGCTGTATTAATCTTGAAATTTGTCCATTTCTTCAAGGTTATCAAATTAACTGGGACATAGTTGTTTATAGTAGTCTTTTATGATCCTTTGTATTTCTGTGCTATCTGTGATTTCTCTCTTTTATTTTTGCTCCCTTTTAGTAATGTTTTCTCTCATTTCCACCCTTCCACTAACATTGGGTCTTGGTTGTATCTCTTTTTCATGTTGCTTTAGAAACAGTATTAGGGCCTCCCTGGTGGTGCAGCAGTTAAGCCTGCGCTGCAGAGCTCGCGGTAGCGGCGACAAGAGTTTGATGCCTGGCGGGGGAGAATCCCACATGGCAAGGCAGACCCCTCCTGACTACCCACTGCTCCCCTCAGCAGTGTATTTCTGTCAATCTGCCTGTGCTGCTCCCCACTCTGTTTCTGGTGAACCCTCTCGCCGCCCCACGCCTCTGGCCTGTACCCCAGCTTGTATGCATAAATAAATAAATCTTAAAAAAAAAACCAAAACCAACAAAAAAAGGAGCAGTATTAGATTGTTTATTCTGGGATTTTTCATGCTGCTTAATGTGGGCCTATATTGTAATTATCTTCCCCCTGAAGAGACTGCTTTCGTTGTTTCCCAGAGATTCTGGTAGCTTGTTTCATCATTTTAATTTGTCTCAATGTATTTTTAAATTTTTGCTTTGATTTCCCTTTAATCCAATAGCTTTTAAGTAGCATGTCGTTTTGGCTCCATGTAGTCATATGTTTTCCTGTTTTTGTCTTATAATTGATTTCTAACTTTATGGCATTATGGTCAGAGAGAATACTATGTGTAAGTTCTATCTTACAGTTTTATTGACAGTAGACTTGTATTCCAAGATATGGTCTATTCTTACAAGTATTCCTTGAAAACTTGAAAAAGAAAATGCACAAAGTGGTTTTTGAATGGAGTGTTCTGTATATGTCTGTTATAACTATCTGGTCTAGCTCCTCACGTAAGTCTATTATTTCCTTATTAATTGGTCATCTTGTTGATTTTTCCGTTCTTTTAAGTGGGTTATTAAAATCACCTAAAATTGTGCTATAAATAACTCTCAAATTCTCTTATTAGCTGTCCTGTGTGTCTCCATGTTCCATCATTCATTTCATATATATTCATGAGTTTTATTTCTTCTTAATGTATTAGACCCTTAATCATAATATATTGTCCATCTCTATCTCATTACTTTGTTAATTAGAAGCTTATTTTATCAGATATAATATGGTTATTGCTGATTTTATTTGTCATTTGCTTAAAATCTTCCAGTATAAGTCTGTGCTTGTCTTTGTTATTAAGAAGAGTTTCTTATATACACATTAGAAAGTTGGGTTTTTTTTTTTAAACCCACTAAGTCACTATACATCTTTAGACTGGTGAGTTCGGGCTGTTTACATTTAAGGAGATTATTGAGACGTAAGTGCTATTTGTCATTTTGTTATGGTTTTGTTTTTTAGAGTTTTTTATTTTCTTTTTTGAGGGCTTCTTGTTATCTTTTGTTTAAATTCCATTTCTGTTTTCCTATGTGTTACTTCTGTTAATTTTTTTGGATGGTTCTACTGGGATTAGTATATGATGAGCTATTTATGTCACCCCTGAATGGTCTATTGTCTGCTTCATTCTCATGGGTCACATTTTTACTCTCTTCCTCCTCCTCCTCCATGTAGGTTAGGTATCTGTTGCCTCCATATTTGTTGTTCTGTTGCCACATAATAACACTTTTACAATTTCTTTCATAGGAGATTTCATGTTGACAAATTCTTTTAATTTAATTTATGCTTTACAGTGAAGTTCCATAATCTTAAATCTTGCATGTTGATCTTTCTGGGTAAAGGATACTTGGCTAGAATTCTTTTTAAATATTTTAAATATTTCCCGATCCCTTAGTACTTATAATTTTCCTACCTTAAAAGTCTGCTGACTTTGCAGCAACATGGATGGACCTAGAGGGGATCATGATCAGTGAAATAAGCCAGAAAGAAAGAGAAAATTATCGAATGGTTTCACTTATAACAGGAATATAGGGGAGCCAAATAAGAAAGCGACATTCAGCAGGGAAGGAGGGGAGGGGGAGGGCTCAAGTGGGGGGAAGAGGGGAGCACGGAGGACTATGGTGATGGCTCCACGGGTGAACAGCTGGTGGGTAACTTATGGGGAACACACAATAATGTAAAAGATACGAATAACAAAAATAAATAAAATATCTATTTAAAAAAAAAGTCTGCTGACAGTCGATTGGTGTTTCCTTATAGATTACCCTCTTTTTCTCTGGAAGTTTTGACATTCTGTGCTTGGCATTAGTTTTCAACAGCTTTATTATAGTGTATCTTGCTGTTTATCCGTCTTGTATTATTTTTTTTGGACTTACTGGGCCTCTTGGATTACAATACCCAGTTCATTTCCCAGATTGAGATTATTTTCACTAGCTATTTCTTTAAATAAATTGTGGATTTTCTTTCTCTTCTCTGGGACCCCCATGATGTGAAAATTATCTTGTTTTACTAGTATGTTCTTCAAAATTGTGTTTTTGATCTCATTAATTCTCTCCGTTGTTTGTCTGCTCTTGAGGCCCTCAGTTGTAGTTTTAAATCAACTAGTATTTCTTAAATCATTATTTCTAATTGGAAGTGCCTCATATTTTACTTCATTATATATTTTTTCTTTTTGCATTCTAAATGCATTGTTAAAGTGGTTACCTTGAACTCCTGTCATCTTTTATAGTTCTGATAGGTTAGGATACCTCTAAGGTTTTTATTTGTTCAGCATTTGTGGTTTGTTCTTCTGTCTTCTAATTTTAAATTCTTTACGGGATGTAATGGGGATAAATTTTCAGGTTGTTCCCTTTTCACCTGTTAAAGTAATCTGAGGACTGGCACTGACAGTATAGAAGAGCCCTAGGGCAGTAGGGCAGCAAAGGATCACCTCCGGTAAGTTTAGGAATTTGAACGTCCTGTCGTGTTTTGGGTGCTAGAATTGTGTGGTGAGTGTCCATACTTATCCCCTTCTTGAGACCAGCTGTGCAGCCTTAGTGTTTCTTATAGTGTGTTGTCTACTTCCTCTCTAGGCAATTTTAAATTGCCAGATGCCACACTTGGCATGGATTGTAGTTGGTATGAGGTCATGGACTGTGGGTTGTTTTCTTTTCCAGGACAGAAACTCATCCTGTCATGTTGGCTCATGTTATTGACAGGAGCTTAAACTCTGCACTTTGTTGAAGTGGTTTTTGTTTTGTTTTAGCTCTGGCATTGGGAGTTGGCAGCTGTTTTGAATAGTGCAGCCCAAGCATTGAGTAGGAGATTCTATGAGGTGCTCTGACCTGGTTCTTCTGGCTAGTTCAGGTTCTGGCTGTTCTATATAAAAGCCTCAGCTCCATTTTTAGTATTTTGAGGAACCTCTACCAACTTTCCATGGTGGCTAGACCAGTTTGTATTCCCATAGCAGTATAAGAATGTTCCTTTCCTCCATCCACACGAGCATTTGTTGTTGCCAGTTTTTTTCAATGTGGGCCATTCTCACTGGTATGAAGTGGTATCTTATTGTGGTTTTGATTTGTATTTCCTTTATTCTAAGTGATGTTGAAGATTTTTTTCATGTACTTGTTGGCAATTTGTATTTCTTCTTTGGAGAAGTCTCTTTTTTAGCTCTTCCCATTTTTTGACTCAATAGTTTGTTTCGTTTTTGTCGAGTTGTGTAGGCTCTTTGTAGATTTTTGACATCACTCCCTTATCAGTTGTATGGGGTACAAATATTTTCTTCCATTCAGACGGGTTTCTTTTCATCTTGGTTATTGTCTCTTTTGCTGTACAGAAGCTTTTTAGTTTGATATAGTCCCAGCTATTTATCTTGTCCTTCATTTGCTTTGCTTCTAGAAGTGAGTTCTCTTAGAGGTTTCTAAGAGTGTTTTGCGTATGTTTTCTTCTATATATTTTATGTTTCCAGCAATTCTACTCTTAGGAATCTACCCAAGGAACACAAAAACACTAATTTGAAAGGAAACCTGCACTCCTGTATTTATTGCAGCACTATTTACAAGAACTAAGATACGGAAACAACCTAAATACCCCAGAACAGGTGATGAATCAAGAACATGTCGTATATATACACAATGGAATACTAATCAGTGATCAAAAATGATAAACTCATGCCATTTACAGCAACATGGATGGAGCTGTAAGGAATTATGCTAAATGAAATAAGTCAGAAGAAAAAGAAAAATATTTAATGGTTTCATTTATAGTTGGAATATAGGGAAACTTAACAAAGGGTCAGGAAAAAGACAAAATTTGAGGGTAGACCATAGATCTGAGGTATACAGCAGGGGAGGGCAGGAGAGAGGGGTCAAAAGAAGGGAGGAAAGAACATAAGGGACTATGGTGATAATTCACAGGTGCTGTGGTGATTAGGAAATTATGGAGACTACATCTGATGGGAGAAATTGAATATTGTACAAAAATGAAAAACGATGTAAGATAAAAAATTTAATTAATTACTGAATTAAAAAAAGCCACGAGAAAGTAATCTGCGGTCTGTTCCCCAGCTGTATGGGGCTCTTCACAACAGCTGCCCCTCCCTCTTATGATTTATATTGCCCTATTTTCACTATATATAAAGTTCATTTGAAGTTGTCCCTACTGTTTTCTGCCAGACTGTTGCTCCTGCTATGTGCTGTGGAGGTGTATTTTTTCCTCGGGGGGTTTTCGCTTTGTTTTACTGCAGTTTATTTGTGGGTATCTGAAGGGTGTGAACCCAGCGTCTTCACTCTGCTACCATCTTGCTGGACTCCAGATTATCCACTTTAGGGTTAATTGTTTCTTTTGGTTATTGCTACTGGATTTACAATAATTTTTAAGTGATTGTTAACTTCTTCATTCTTTACATAATGATGAATGAAAGATGTCTTCATATGTTTTGGAAAAAAGCAAATTATAGTAACCTTTAGTTATATTTATATAATTTTTTTTTGCAAGAAAATGGAATGGCAATGTATAAACTACTCAATTTATTATACTGGCTTTGGGGAACTGGAAACCCTACAATTTAAGATTAATAGGTAACTGCTTTAACTGGTGAAACTGCTCTAGAATGAGTTGTTCTTAATTTCTTAAAGATTCAAAGTTATATTTAGTAGAAAAGATAAATGTGAAACAATTTTCTTCTTAGTATTTTACTTTTTTTTTTTTTACAAAAAACAGATAAATGGAAATGCTGCACAGTTTGGTGAAGTATATGAATTGAAAGAGGATATTGGTGTTGGCTCCTATTCTGTTTGCAAGCGATGCATACATACAGCTACCCACATGGAATTTGCAGTGAAGGTATTTTCTCTGAGTCTTTTTTTGTTTTATATATGTAAGTTAATTGCATGTTAAGAGACACACATTTAAGTAGAGCAAGTGAATAGAGCAGAGATAATATGATGAGGAAGAACTCTTAAATTTTTAAGTATTTTCAGTCTGAATTTCAAGATTTATTTCAGAGGAATGGTGTATTTCATGAATGTCTTCTTTTTGAACAGTTTATTTTAGTGTAGTATATTAAAATTGAGCAGTTGTAACAATTGTTATCACATTTGGATCACATTATCAGTATAGTTTCACATAAATGAAATAAAATGTTAAGGAGAGAACTGTATTTTAAATTAACTTTCAGTTATAGGAAATTTTTAAATGTTAATACAATATGATAAATACCACTCTTGAATTTTAAGTATTTGCTTAAAAATATAACCAAATTGAATATATTCTATTTATTTTGAGATTTAAAAATCATAATTTGTTTTCCTCTTGAGAGTTTTCTTGTCTTATTTCTTAGATCATTGACAAAAGTAAGAGAGATCCCTCAGAAGAAATTGAAATTTTGATGCGTTATGGACAACACCCCAACATTATTACTCTAAAGGATGTAGGTATTTAAACATCTATGTATCAACTACCTAGTTATGACTTGGCACTTTATCTTTTTTTTATTGTAACTTTTTCTGTTTGTGGTAAATTTACTTTCAAGCCACAAAAATCTCAAGATTCCTAAATTTGTCACTTTTTTTTATTATGATTCTCTGCTTCTACGCTTATTTATAACTTCTAAAAGGAACTGTGATTTTTGTTAAATGAGAATTTCCTGAAGTCTTGAATATATGCTGGCTAGTTAACTAGTAAACATAACCAGCAGCATTTATTATTCTGTAGTACTATAAACAGTAAAAAAAGATATAGGAGATTGGGAATATGCCATATTCTATAAAGTTTTACTTTCTTGATTGTATAGTAATTGGCCATAGCTTATGGATTATTCCTTGAATGAAATAGCGTTACTGTAGTTTTCTAAAATGAACATATAAGTCATGTCAGTAAATATTACAGAATGTTGACATTTCATATGAGAAAATAATGCTCTTTTCTCTTTAGAGAAGGATATTAATCCTCACCCTGATCATTTTGTTTCTGATAATATATGCATTTTGATTTATGATCTTTAAACAGTACTGTATGTGTGTCTATCTGAGTAAAAGAGTATAAACATTTTTATATTTTTCATATTTAGGTTTTTTTTAGTGAAGTATCATTGTTTTACATCCTTTACAATATTTTTACAGTATACAATTTCTCCCCCCAGTTGTAGTCACCGTTGCTCTCCTATCACCAAAGTACCCACAATCCTCCACCGTAGTCCATTGTACTCTCCTCACCCCACCACAGTAGTGTTTTTTTTTTTAAGATTAATTTACTCGCTGAGAACTGTGGTAACCCCACCTGAGGGGAGAAATTTTATATGGTCCAAAATTAACAATGATGTAAGAGAAAGGTATTTCGTTTAAAAGTAAATTAATCTAAAATACACATTTTCATTTCTTCTTCTTGACAGAGTATTTGAATTCAACAAATACTTAGAGTACTATGTCAGGCAGTGGACGGTATGGAGGATATTTTTCTGTGAAATTGAAAATGTCCGTTGTTTTTTTTTTCTTCAAATGTTACTGATTTGCCAGTAAATTACATAACTATAATTTTGGGAGTACAACTTCACACCTACATATATACATATTATTCATTCATCCTCCACCAAAGCTCCAGTGTCAGTGCCCTATTTATTCCCTTTTCACTTCCCCCAACCCGTTGTGGTAGATATCTAGTATATTTTCACAGAGTCTCAGAATTATTTTTGCTGTGCTTCTTGTGAGGGATTTTAAAATACACAATATAATTACAGCTGTAAGGAAACTTACTTTTAGGGAGGAAAAATAACTGTCATATAGTAAAAAACAAGATAGATGCCAGTTGAGAAGCATAGAATCCTATTTTTCCATTTATATCCTTTCATGAATAATAATGTAAAAATTTCCAGAAGTTAAAATTTTATGTTTACATAACCTCATAGGACTGTGTAGGAGGTTGTTTAGCCAGTTCAATCTTCAGTACAGCCTGTACTGCATTAACAGTAAAGGAGTACCTAAAGCAATGGAAAATTTAATGTAGGAATAAAGGAGAGAAATCAGAGGTGACGAGTATTACAAGTCATAGTGAATCAGTTGTTACAGTGATCGTCACAGACATAGGGAATTTAATTTGGAGGGGACATGAGAAAACTGACTTTGGGTTGGCGATTAATGCTGTGGTATTAATGTCTTTTTGAACAGTAGAGGTTCACTGGAAAATGAAATAAATATAATTCAAATATTTCAGAATTGTAATTACAAATAATATGTTTGAAATATATTCTTTTTTTAGGTTTACGATGATGGTAGATATGTTTACCTTGTTACGGATTTGATGAAAGGAGGAGAGCTACTTGACCGTATTCTGAAACAAAAATGCTTCTCAGAACGGGAAGCAAGTGATGTACTGTTTATAATAACTAAGACAGTTGACTATCTTCATTGTCAAGGAGTAAGTTTTAGTTATATTCTTCCCTTCATTCTGTGACATATACCTTCATAAAATTTTATATAAATGATGCCACCTAAAATGAATTACTTTTTGTATCCACATGTGTTTTATAGAGAACATTCAAATAAAACTTAATAATGGAGTGAGGGTTATAGATATAAGTAATTAGTTAATGCTGTATTTATTCTCTTCTTTACATGTTGGCACTGATATAATAGCATTCCATTGTCACTTATTTATTTTCAAAAGACCTTTGTTGATTTTAGGGCTCCCCCCTTTTATCCTGGGCTAATAACTCAGCACAGCGAAGTCATTACAGGCTTTGAAATGACAACTGAGAGTATTAAATTACTGACCTGGAATATAAGAGTTCTGGGGTATGCTTAAGTAAGATAAAGGGATTACAGCTAATGAAGTGCAAACCCAGCAGTGTTGCTCTTAACCATATTATTTTTTAATTCTCTCTGTCTCCAAAAGTCTATTCTGAGACAAGGAAAGGTCTCATGCCAGAGAAATTAGTACTACAACAAAGTTTTCTTTATGCATTTTTCTGACTTTTATTTTGATGTGGAAACTTAGTTTTTTGGAAAGAAAGGGATATAACATTACTGTCACCAGATTTTTTCTTTAAAAAAACAGAATTTTTCTTTCAGAATCATGGGCGGTCCACTGCAGACCACATCACACCAGTACAGAAAATTCTGACATTGTTTTATTTATTCTTGCCCCCTGCCTTCACCCTTCCACCTCTGTCCAATTTTATTTTCTGCATGTTTTCCCCATCACCATTGGTTATACTCTTAGGACCCTTTCAGCTCAGAGCCTTTTGCTTCTTAGCGTCTCCTAGTTTTCCTAAGTATTTAGCTTTATTTGAAGCATCTGCTATATAAATGTCCAATATTTGTCTTTGTCGTTATGACTTACTTTACTGCACATAATTCCCTCAAACTCCTTTCATTTTTGCTGTAAATGGCATTATTTTTGTTTCCTTATAGCTAAATAATATTCCATTGTGTGTATATATCACATTTTCTTAAGCCAATCATGTATCAGTGGAGATTTAGGTTGAGTTCATGTCCTAGCTACTGTAAATAGTGCTGGAGTAAACATCGTCAGCATATAACTTTTTGAACTGATGGTTTCATAGTCTTTGAATAGATTCCCTCGAATGGGATTGCTGTGCCATAGTATTTCCATTTTTAGCCTTTTAAAGTAAGTCCAGATTGCTTTCCACCAGTTTACATTTCCATCAACAATATAGTAAGGTTCAACTTTGTTTGCATTCTATACAGCAAATGTTATTGGTGGACTTCTTTTCAATATGTGTAGTTCTCACAGATATGAAATTAAATTTCACTGTGGTTTTAACCTGCATCTATCTTATGAAAAATGATAATAAACATTTTCCTATATATCAAATGGACTGATGAATATTCTCTGTGGCGAACTGTCTCTTCAGGTCTACTGCCCATTTATTAATTGGGTGGTTTTTTTATTGTAAATTTGCGTAAGTTTTTTTGTATGTTGGTTATTTACCCCTTATCTGTTGTGCAATGCATGAATATTTTCTCCCATTCAGTAGAATGTCCTTTTGATGTACTTACATTTTCTCTTGCCATGTAAAAGGTTTTTTAATTGAAGTAATTCCTGTTGTTTATTTTTGCTTTTATTTCCCTTGTCATAGGGGTGTTCTCCAAAATCATCTTTATCATTGAGGTCATGAATGTTATTACCATTGTTTTCTTCTGTTTATTCTTGTATTTTCTATGTAAGTCTTTAATCCATTTAGAATTTATTTTTAGATATTTTTATTGAGTTAATATTGGTTTACATTGTTGTTTCCATTATAGAACTGTAGGATTACCCCATCCCACCTCTGAATTTATTTTTGTATTTGGAGTAAGAGAATGATCCAAGTTGACTCTTTTATATGTGGCCATCTAGGTTTACTAGCACCACTTGCTAAAAATACTTTCTCTTTTGTATGGTAGTGGCTCCTTTATCATTAAGTGTTAATATATGTGTGCATTTATTTCTGAGCTTTTGATTCTGTTCCATTGATTCATGTTATCTATTTTTATTCCAATATATCGTTTTAATTACTGTTGCTTAATAATATAGCGGAAGGACAGGTAATATGTTTCCTCAATTTATTTTTCTCAGGATTCCTTTAAATATTTGAGATTTTTTTTAAAGTTTCATATCAATGTTAGTAGTTTTGTTCTATTTCTGTGAAGAATATTATTGGCATTTTACAGGGATTACATTAAATCTATATGTTGCTTTTAGTAGAATAGTCATTTTCACTATATTGATACTCATTTCAATGAGCATGTAATGCCTTTCCATCTCTTATTTTTTAAAAAGATTTATTTTTGCATACAAGCTGGGGTGCAGGACAGAGGTGTCGGGCAGTGAGAGGGTTCACCAGAGACAGAGTGGGGAGCAGAACAGGCAGATCGACCAAAATACACTGCTGTGGGGAGCAGCGGGCGAGGCAGGAGAGGTCTGCCACGCCATGTGGGAATCTCCCCAGCCGGGCATCTAACACAGCTGCCAACAGCTCCACAGCGCTGCGCTAACCCACTGTGCCACCAGGGAGGCCCCTTTTCCATCTTTTAATGTAATAATCTATTTCCTTTAAAACAGTCTTCTAGTTTATATTGTATACCTTCTTTACTTCATTGATTAGGTTAATTCCTGGCTACATTCTTTCAATGCAATTGTGAATGGAATTATTTTCTTTATTTCTTTCTTCTTATTCATTATTTGAGTACAAAAATGCAACATATTTTTGTATGTTGATTTTATAACCTGCCTCTTTATTGTATTCATTTACTGTTTCTAATAGCTTTTTGGTGGATTCTTTAGTATTTTCTATATTTTATAATATCTAGCCTGCAAATAATGATAGTTTCACTTCACATTTTCCAGCCTGGTTTCCTTTTATTTCCTATTGTTATCTGGTTGTTCTAGCTAAAATCTCTAATACTTAGTTAAACAGGAATTGTTAGAGTGGGCATTCACTGATCTTAGAGGGAAAAAATCTCATTTTCACCATTAAGTATTGCATTAATTAAGGGTTTTTGATACATGGCCTTTATTATGGTGGTAGGTTTCTTCTATTCACATGTAGTTCAGAGCTTTTACTACAAATCTGTGCTGAATCTTAATAATGCTTTCTCTGTTATCTGTTGATATATACATATTTGCTTTTCTTTTGTTCATGTAATGTTCTACAAAGATTGATTTATGTATGTTACACTATCCTTGCATCCCTGAAATGAATGCCACTTGATCATGATGTATAATCATTCTAGCATCGTCGAATTAGATTTGTTAGTATTTTGTTGAAGATTTACCCATTAATATTCATCAGGGGCAGGATCCTTTGTTTTATGCAGTTTTTGTCTGATTTTGGTATTAATATAATGTTGGCGTCATAAAATGTGTTAGAGAGCATTTACTCTTCTTCAGTTTTTAGAAATCAAACAAGGTGGGCATAAATGTTCTTAGTTAAATGTTTGACAGAATTCACTTTTATAGCTACCTTGCCCTGGACTTTCATTTTTGGAGGCATTTTTGATTATTGTTTCAATTTCCATAACTGTGATTGTTTAATTCAGCTCTCCTGTTTTTCCTGGTTTAGTCTTGGTAACTATGTTCTAGAAATTTCTCCATTTCTTCAACGTTATCCAATTTATTGGCGTTATAGTTGTTTGTAGTAATCTTTTATGATCCTTTGAATTTCTGTGCACATCTATGGTAATTTCTGCTCTTTCATTTCCAGTTCTGTTTATTAATGTTTTCTCTCTTCTTTGTTAACTAAGCATTTATCAATTTTGTTTATATTCTTGAATATTCTTGAATAAACAATTTCATTTGCCTTTGTATGGTCTTTATAATTTCAATATAACGTATTTCCACTATTATTTTTATTTACTTCCATTTAGTAAAGTTGGGTTCTGTTTGGTTCTCTTTTACAAATTGCTCTAGCTGTAATATTAAGTTGTTTATTCAGGATTTTCTTGCTTCTTAATCTGGGCCTTTATGGCAGTTTTATTCCCCGTGAAGACAGTTTTTGCTCCATCCTATACATTCTCATATGTTCTTTACTTATTTCATTTGTATTGAGGTATTTTTAAATTTTGATTACCTCTCTAAACCATGGTATTAAGCAACATGTTTCATCTCTAGACAGTTTTCTTCAGTTTTTGTTTTTAATAGTTGATTTCTAACTTTATGACATTATGTTCAGAAAATGTACTTGGTATGATTTCAGTCTTTCTAAATGTATTGACAGTTGAATTGTGTTCATGAAAATATTCTATGTGCACTTAAAAAATAATGTGTATTCTGATGTTTTGGGGGTAGAATATTTTATAGATATCCGCTAAACCTATTTGGTCTAGCTTCTCATTTCAGGCTACAATTTCTGTATTTATTTTCCGTCTTATTGATTTGTCCATAGTTGTAAGTTGAGTATTAAAATCTCTTAGTTTTATTATGTGGTTATCAATAACTCTGTAGAGTTCTTTTAAAAATTGTCTTAATATATCTTGATGCTCCATCATTTAATACATATATATTTGTATGTTGTAGCTCTTCTTGATATATTAGGCCATTAGTTGTAATGTAATGGACATTTCTATTTCTTATTACCATTTTATTTTGGAAATTATTTTATCTGATATAAATACAACTGTTCCTGACCTTTTTTTGCTTGCCATTTACTTGTAGGATTGTTTTCCAGCCATTCAGTCTGTGCTTATCTTTGGTGGATAAATGAGTTTCTCATAAACATCTAAAGGTTGGACATTTTTTTCCACATCAACTGAGCCACTCTATACCTTTTAATTGTCAAACTCAAGACATTTGTATTTTAGGTGGTTATTATAATGTAGGTGCTTACCACCATTTTCTTTCTTGTTCACTTTAATTTTTTTAGTTTGTCCTTTTATTTTTTAATCATATTATTTTTATTGCAGCAATGTTTGTTTACACCCCTGTATGATTTAAGTTTATACATGTACAACCTCTTCAGATATATGCTACAAAACCATGCTCATCAAAAAAGCACTCACAATCCTCCACTATAGTCCATTGGGCCTCATTCTCTTGTTTGCTTCCCACACCCACCCTACCCCTCTGGAAGCTTCAATTAGTAATATTTGGGGGGCTTATCATACCTATTTTTTTAATAGCTGAATAGTATTCAATTGTGTATATATACAACATCTTCATTATCTATTCATTGTCATTGGGCACTTAGGTTGTGTCCTACCTTGTAAATAGTACTGCAGTAAACATAAGAGCGCATATATCCCTTCAAATTAGTGTTTTTACATTCCTTTGTAGATACCTAGGAGTGGAATTGCTGGATTATGTGGTAGATCTATTTTCAATGCTTTGAGAAATCTCCACACTGTTTTCTACAGAGGCTGGACCAGTCTCCAGTCCCATCTATAGTCAATGAGGGTTCTTTTTTCTCCACACCCTCACTAACACTTGCTGTTTCTAGATTTTTTATATTGCCCATGCTCTCAAATTTGAGGTGGTATCATTTTGTAGTTTCATTTAAATTTTTCTAGTGATAAGTGATAAATGTTTTTTCATGTGCTCACTGGCTTTCTGTATGTCTTAACTGGAGAAGTGTGTCTATTTAGCTCCTTTGCCCATTTTTTTCATTTTTTGTTTTGTTTTTGTTGAGTTGGATGAGTTCTTTGTAGATCTTAGATATCAATCCTTTGTCTGATATATTGTATGCAAATACTTGTAATATTCAGTAGGGTGTCTTTTTTAAAGATTTATTTATTTATGTGTACAAGCTGGGATGTAGGCCAGAGGTGTGGGGTGGTGAGAGGATTCACCAGAGACAGAGTGGGGAGCAGAACAGGCAGATCGACTGAAGCACACTGCTGAGGGGAGCAGTGGGCGAGGCAGGAGAGGTCTGCTATGCCATGTGGGATTCTCCCTGATCAGGGATTGAACTTGTGCTGCACTGGCTCTGGATAGCTTCATAGTGCTGCACTTATCCCGTTGCGCCACCAGGGAGGCCTGGTGTCTTTTTTTTTATGATAGTTTCTTTTGCTGTGCAGAGGCTTAATACATCAAACTGCTCATTTATTTTTGCATTTATTTTGCTTGCACTGGAGCTTAGTCTCCAAAGACATCACGGAAGCCAATGTGAGTTTTCTTCTATATATATTTAAGGCTTTATGTCTTGCAGCCAAGTTTTTAATCCATTTTGAGTTAAGATAATGGTTGGGTTTAATTCTTTTATATGTGTCTTCTCAGGTTCCCACATCTTTGTTTAAGAGTATTTCCTTTATCATTGTATACACTTGGCTCTTTTTCACATATCAACTGTTCATGTAAGATTAGGTTTATTTCTGAGCTCTCAATTATAATATATTTATCTGTGTGTCTCTTTGTGTACAAATACCATACCGTTTTGTTTAGATAAATTTGTAGTATAGTTTGAAGTCTGGGAGAGTTACACATCTATAATTCTATTATTTAAAAATAATAACCTATTTTTTAAATTGTAATTGCATTAGGATTATCCCCATCAATTGTTGCCACCATAAGGTACCCACCACAAACTCACACATAGTCTACCACCAAACTCCATTATGCTTTCTTTTATCTTTGTTCCTATTCATCCTCCAAAGTTTTTCCTCTTTGGAAAGTATGCTTCAGTTCTTCGGTCAGTTTTCAAGGGTTGTCTTTTAAGGTTGTCTTTCTCTGGTTCTTAGTTTTGCTTCTCTGTATTCCACATATTAGTGACAGCATGGATTTATCTTTCTCCTTTTGTCTTGTATCACTTAACATTATCTCTTCCAACTCCTCCATACTGCTACAAAAGGCATGATTTTATCTATTTTTGCTTACTGAATACTATTCCATTGTTTATATGTACCAATTCTTGTTCATCTACTCATCTCGTTTTGGACACTTAAACTGTTTGCATATAGTTATGGTAAATAGAGCTGCTATGAACATAGGGGTTCAGGTTTCCTTTCTGAGTAGTATTTTTAAATTATGGGTAGATACCTAAGAGTAGAAACATACCCATTTTTAGTCTTTTGAGAAATTCCATACTTGCTTTCCATAGGGGCTGAAGAAGTCTACATTCCCACCAACAGTGTAATTATTAAAATCCTTGTTCTCCACCCCATTGCTAGCACTTGTTTCTGGCTAGTTTTGATGTGAGCCATTCTCACAGCCAAATGATGAACATTTGTTCATGTGCCTGTTATATGTCATCTGTGTGTCTTCTGGAAAGTATGTTTTGCTTCTCTTCCCATTTCTTGTGTGGGTTATTGGTTTTCATTCTGTTGAGTTGTGTGAACTCTATAGATCTTCGATATAATTCTCTTGTCCGATGTTTGGTATGCAAATATTTTCTCCCATTCATTAAGTTACCTCTTTTTTTTCAGTTATGGTCTTCTTTGTTGTACAGACGCTTTTTAATTTGATGTAGTCCCAGTGTTTATATTCTTTTGCTTTCATTGCTGCTTGTAATGAATCCTCTAAAATAATCTCTGAAGTTTGTGGTGGTTTTGCTTATGTTTGCTTCTATGTATTTTATGGTTTCAGGCTTTATATTCATGTCTTTTGTCCATTTTGAATTGATTTTTGTGTACATTGTGAGACAGTGGTCTAGTTTCATTCTTTTTTTTTTTCTATATGGCACTCCAATTTTCCCAATGCCATTTATTGAAGAGGCTTTCCTTGTTCCAGTGTATATCATTCGCTCTGTTATCATAGGTGTTATATATCTGTGGGTTTATTTCTGGGCTCTCAGTTCTGTTCCATTAATCTGTGTCTGTTTTTGTTTTGATACTGTGCTGTTTCAGTAGTACAGTTTGAAGATTGGAAGTGTACTACTGCCATGTTTCTCCTTTTTTGTTAGAATAACTTTCGCTATTAAGAGTCTTGTTTTTCATATGAATTTCAGTAATGTTTGTTCCATTTCTTTGAAGAATGCCGATGGGCTCTTTATTGGGATTGTATTAAACCAGTAATTACTTTGGATAGGATCACCATTTTGCCAGTGTTGATTCTCCCTATCCATGTGCAACAAATATCTTTCCACTTCTTTGTGTCTTCTATTTCTTTAAACAGTGTTCTATATTTTTCCTTGTATAGCTCCTTCATTTGGTCCTTAGTTTGGTTTATTCCCATGTATGCATTTTTTGTGCAATTGTAAATATGATAGCTTTATTAATTTCTCCTTCTAGTTCATTATTTGTATATAGGGAGGCAACTGACTTTTGTCAATGGATTTTGTATTCCTGGTTAAATTGGTTTATTGTTTTGATTGGTTTTTCCATAGAGCTGTTGGGTTCTCTATATGTATCATCATGTCATTTGAAAATGGAAATTTTCTTTCTTTTCCAATTTTGATTCCTTTAATAACTTTCCCTTCCCTAGTTGCGATAACTAGGACTTCCATTACTATGTTGAATAGTAATGGTAAGAGTGAACATCCTTATCTTGTGCCACATCTTAATGGGAAGGCTTTTAGTTTTTCACCATTGAGAATGATGCTAGCTGTGGGTTTACCATATATTCCTTTTATCATGTTAATGTATATTCCTTCTATCCTCAGTTTTTCAAGGGTTTTCATCAGTTATAGGCATTGGATCTTATTAAATGCTTTTACAGCATCTATTGATATGATCATTTAGTTTCTGTCTTTCTCTTTTTTCACATGTTTAATTACATTGATTGATTTTTGTTTGTTGAAACACCCTTGTGTCCCTACTTCATCATGATGTATAATCATTTTGATGCATTGTTGGATTCAATTTGCTAAGATTTTTTTTTTAATTTGCTAAGATTTTATTGAGGATTTTGCTTCTGTATTCATTAGGGAAATTGGTCTATAACCTTTTTGTGTTTGTGGGGTTTTTTTTTTGTCTTGTTGGCCCTATAAAATGTGTGTGTTCCTTATTTTGCAATTTTTGGGAAGAGTTTGAACAGGATAGGTATTCATCTTAGGTTTGGTAAAATACTCTTGTGAAGAGTATTTAAAAAAAAACAAAACTCCTGTTTTGTTTTGTTTTTAGGGAGAGTTTTGATTACTGTTCACAATATCCTTGCTTGTGATTGGTCTGTTCAAGATTTCTATTTCTTTTCTATTCAGTCTCAAATGGTTGTACAGTTCTAGGAATTTGTGCATTTCTTCTAGGTTATTGAATTTGTTAGTGTGTAGGTTATCCTCTGAATATCTGCAGTGTTGATTGTGATTTTTCCTCTTTTGTTTTACATCCTATTTATTTGAGATTTCTCCCCTGTTTTTCTTAGTGAACGTTGTTAGAGGTTTGTCTGTTTTCTTTATTTCTTTGATCTTTCGGACTGTGTTTTATTTAAAATTCATTTATTTTTGCTTTGATTTTTATTATTTCTGTGATTCTGCTGAGTTTTGGTTTAGTTTGTTCTTTTCTAATTCCTCTGCATGGGAGAGAAATTTATTTCTTTGAGGTCTTTCTTGCTTTTGATGTGAGCCTGTATTTGCTCTATAGTCCCCTCTTAGTAATGCTTTTGTTACATCCCATAGGTTTTGGATAGTTGTGTTCTTCTTATGCTTTATTTCAAAGGTTTTTTAAAATTTTCTCTTTGATTTCTTCCTAAACAGAGTGGTCCTTCAGTAGTGTGTTGTTCAGTATCCATGTTTTATAGAATTTCCTTGGTGTTTTTGATAGCTGATTTATAGTTTGATGCCTTTATGTTCCAAGAAGATGCTAGGTATGATTTAAGACAAAATCCTATGAATTTGTTGATACTTGTTTCATGACCCACATGGTAGTCTATTCTGGAGAATGTCCTATGTTCCCTGTTTTTGTGGAGGGCACAGTGCCATGTAAACATCTATTAAGTTCTAATTCTCTTTTTAATGCTTTTGTGTCCCTATGTATTTTTTAATCTAGTTGGTCTTCCATTGGTGAAAATGGAGTGTTATGCACCCCAACCACAAATGTATTTTTTTCCCTATATCTGTCTTTAGAGTAGAGTAGAATATAGTTTCTCTGTGTATCTTGGTGCTCCCTCATTTGATGAACATTGATGAGTGTTATGTGTTCTTGATGATTTTCATTTTTGTCAGCATTGCTTTGGCTGTTTGGGATCTTTTGCAGTTCTATAAAAATATCTGTAACGTTTGTCTATTTCTTTGAAGAAAGTCATTCAAGCTTATTTGTTGATTATATTGACTTGCTCTGTTTCTTTTTGTAAGATGCCTATTATAGTAATTTAATTAATCTTATTTATGAGAAATATATCTTTCCTTTTTTGAATTTATTTCCTTTAATTCTCTCTTACTTGTTTAAGTTTGTAAATTTATTGCTACATACTTAATTTTTTTGCTAAATTGCAAGTGAGTGATTTTTTCTTAAATTCTTTCTCCTCTAGTTCTTATTTGCATATAAGAACTTAACGAATTTTTGTATATTGATTTTCTAGTCCACCACTTCACTGTATGAATTGATTGATTCCAGTGAATTTTTACTGGAGTATAACTTTTTCTTCATGTTGTCAAATTTGCATTCTGTCTACATCTTTTCCTTGCCTTAATGCTCCAGGTGGACTTCTAGTAATGTGTTGAAGTAGCTGTGAAAGTGCACTTCCTTATCTTGTACCTGATCTCAGATGAACGTTTTTTAATATTTTACTATAGAAGATTATGTTAGCTGCGGGTCTGTTGTAAATGACCTTTCTTATGTTGAGGGATAATCCTTCTATCCCCATTTCATTAAGAGTTTTTGTCATAAGTGGTTGCTGAGTTCTGTCATATGCCTTTTCTACATATATGATCATATGATTTTTATGTGTTCTTTCCTTGATGTGGTGAATTACATTGACTGATTTAGCTTATATGAAACATTATTGCACCCCAGGAATAAATTTCACTTAATCATGATGCATGATTCTTTTATATATTGTTAAATTCAGTGTGCACATATTTCATTGGTATTTTTTCATCTATATTCATCAGGTGTAACTGTCAGTTTTTCTTTTCTTTCTTTTGATATTTAATATAAAAAGTTCATGCAAAATTAAAAAGTACAACTTTTACAAATCTGCTTTGGTAATGTGGCATTTTTTAAATTATTTACTTTCTTACATCATTGTTAATTGTTGGACATTATTTGATTTCTCTCCTCAGATGTCATCCCTGTAGTTCTCCATCCACTATAGTACCTGTGATCAATCTCCCCCATACCTTATGCTCTTTTCTTGCCTGTTTGAAACCCTCCTCCTAATACTCCCCTGCTATATATCTTAGATCTATGCAGGTTTTGTCTTTTCCCAACTTTTGTCCACTTTCTCTGTATTACACATATAAGTGAAATCAATGATAATTCTCTTTTTCCACCTGCCTTACTTTACTTAGCATAATCCTTTGCAGCTACTTTCATGTTGCTGCAAATGACATAAGTTTATCTTTTTTGATTGCCGAGTAGTATTCTATTATGTATATATACCACATCTTCTGATCCATTCATCTGTTTGGGGTCATTTACATTGTTTCCATAGCTTAGCTATTGTAAGTACTGCTGCAGTCTTAATGTTTTTGTATTCTTTGGGTAGATTCGTAGGAGTGGAATAGCTGTATCATATAGTAGATCCATTTTTAGTGTTTTGAGGAACAGCCACAGTTTTCCATAGTGGCTGGACAAGTTTATATTTCCACCAGCAGTGTAAAAGGGTTCCTTTATCTCCACATCCTCTCCAGCATTTGAAGTTTCCTGTTTTGTTTTTTTTTAATGTGGGCCATTCTCACTGGTATAAGGTGGTGTTTCATTGTGGATTTAATTTTATTTCCCTGATAAGTGATGCATTTTTTCATATACGCATTGGCCATTTGTATTTCTTCCTTGAAGAAGTGTCTTTATAGCTCTTCTACCCATTTTTTTTACTCTGTTGTTTGCTTTTTATTCATTGTAGATTTGTGTGAGTTCTTTGCATATCTTTGATATCAGTCTCTTATCATTTGTATGGTGTACAAATATTTTCTCCCATTCAATAGCATCTCTCTTTGTTTTGGTTGCTCTCTTTTGCTGTACACAAGCTTTTTAGTTTGATGTAGCCCGATGTTTATCTTCTCCTTTGCTTCCTTTGCTTCTGGGAAAGAGACCTCAAAAATGTTTTGAGGTTTATATCATAGAGTGTTTTTGCCTATGTTTTCTTCTATATATTTTATGGATTCAGGTCTTACATCTGTTTTCATCCATTCTGAGTTGAATTTTATGTGTGGTGTGAGATATTACTCTAGTTTCATTCTTTTGCATGTGACAGTTCAGTTTTCCAAGCACCATTTTTTGAAGAGGCTTTCCTTGTTCCTGTGTATATTCTTTTCTTCTTTGTCATTAGTTGACCATATATGTATGGTTTTCTTTCTGGCCTTTCAATTTTTTTTTAAAGATTTATTTATACATACAAGCTGGGGTACAGGACAGAGGTGTGGGGCGGCGAGAGGGTTCACCAGAGACAGAGTGGGGAGCAGAACAGGCAGATCTACTGAAGTACACTGCTGACAGGAGCAACGGGCGAGGCAGGAGAGGTCTGCCGCGCCATGTGGGATTCTCCCCGGCCGTGCGTTGAACTCACATCACTGCTGCTGACAGCTCCACAGCGTAGTGCTTAACCACTGTGCCACCAGGCACAGGGAGGCCTTGGCCTTTCAATTTGATTCCATTGGTCTGTGTGTCTGTTTTTGTTCCAGTACCGTGGTCTTTTTATTATTATGGCTTTGTAGTATTGTTTGAAGTGTGGGCGTGTAATGCCTCAGTTCATCCACCTTTTAGTCAGGAGAGCTTTGGCTCTTTGGGGTTTTTTTGTGATTTTGTATGAATTTCAGCAATATTTGTTCCATTTCTTTGAAGCATGCCACTGAGAATTTTATTGGAATTGCATTGAATCTGTAAATTGCTTTTGGCAGCACAGACATTTTAATAATGTTAATTCTTCTACTCCATGAGCAAGGAATGTCTTTCCATTTCTCTTTGTAATATTCCTTGTATAGGTCTTTCATCTCCTTTGTTATGGTTTTGCATAGGTATTTAATTTTGTTTTTGGTACAGTTGTAACGGGAATGGTTTTCTTAATTTCTCCTCAGACTGTTTCATATAGGAAGGCTACTGATTTTTGTCTGTTGATTTTGTATCTGGTTTATTGTTTTAATTAGTTTTTCCATGGATGTTTTTGTGTTCTCTATGTATTATATGAAAATGATAGTTTTACTTCTTCCACCCCAATTTGGATTCCTTTCATGTCTTTCTCTTATCCAATTTCTCTAGCTAGGAATTCCAATATTATATTGAGAAGCATTGGTAAGAGTGAAACATTGTTGTCTTGTTGCAAGTCTTAATGGGGAGATTTTCAGTTTTTCACCATTAAGAATGTTGTTAGCTGTGGGTTTCTCGTTATGACTCACTATGTTAAGACATGTTCCTTTTAACCACAATTTTTCTTGGCCCTTCATCATAAAAGGATGTTGGATTTTATCAAATGCTTTCTCAGCATCTCTTGATATGGTCATATGTTTTTTTATTTTTCTTTTTGTTAATGCGGTGAATTATATTAATTGATTTTCATGTGTTGAACCATCCTTGTTTCCCTGGAATAAATGCCACTTGGTCATGGTATATAATCCTTTTGATGCATTGTTGGCTTCAGTTTGTGAAAATTTTATTGAGGATTTTAACATCTATATTAATTAGGGCAATTGGTTTGTAGTTTTCTTTTTGCAGTGTTGGTTTCTTTATAATGTAATGTCAGCTTCGTAAGTAGAATCCCTCTCTCATTTTTTAAAAAGGCTTTTTTTAGCATAGACATTAGTTCATCTTTGGTGTTTGAGTGTTTGTCTGGTCTTTTGTTTTTTTGGGAGGGTTTTGATTACTGTTTCAAACATTTCCTTGCTTGTAATTGGTTTGTTGAAGTTTTCTGCTGCTTCTTTATTCACTTTGAGTAATTGTATAATTTTAAAAATTTGTTCTGATCTGAACTGTCTCCGTGTAATGGGGAAGTCCTTGCTTTCTTTTCGAAGTTGATTTCTAGTTTGATGCCTTTGTGGTTAGAGAAGATACTTTGTAAGATTTCTGTGTCCATGTACTTGTTGGTATTTGTCTAGTGATCCAGTAGGTGGTTGATCCTGGTGAATGATCTGTGAGTACTTGAGAAAAATGTGTATTTGGTTTTTGGGGGGTGCACTGTCCTATAGGTGTCTGTTAGGCCATTGTGGTCTGTATCTTCATTTAAGGCTGTTCTATTCTTGCCTCTATTCTGTCTCACTGATCTGTCCATTGGCTAAAGTGGGGTTTTGAAGTCTCCTACAACAGAAATATTTCCTCCACTGTCTGTTTTCAGTGATTATAATAATTGTCTGATATATTTTGATGCACTCTCATTTGGTGCATTTATATTGATGAGTCTTATGTCTTCCTGGTGTATTGTACTCTTGATCATTATGTAGTGTCCATCTATGTCTTGTCACTTTTTTCAGCTTGAAGTCTACTTTATCTGATAAGTGTGGCTGCCCTGACTTTTTTTTTTTGGGAGGGGTTTGCTTGTTGGGATTGTTTCCTGCCCCTTTACTTTCTTTTTTTATAGATTTATTTTTATTTATTTATGCATACAAGAACTGGATTGCAGACCAGAGGTATGGTGGGGGGGGGTGAGAGGATTCACCAGAGAGACAGAGTGGGGAGCAGAACAGGCAGATGTACTGAAATACACTGCTGAGGGGAGCAGCAGGCAAGACAGGAGAGGTCTGTTTCGCCATGTGGGAAGCTCCCTGACTGGGGGTGGAACTCATGCTGCAGTGGCTGGCAATAGATTGATGGTGCTGAGACTTAATCCCTTGTATCACCAGGGAGGCCCCTGCCACTTTACTTTCAATATATGTTTATCTTTGGAACTTATTTGTGTTTCCTGGAAGCAGCAAAAAGTTAGATTCTGTTTTCTAATCCAACATGCAATCGTGGGTCTTTTTATTGGTGAAATTGGTCCATTAATGTTTAGGGTAATTGTTGATACATGGAAGTCTTTATTGACATTTCTTCGTTGTTTTGTGTTTCTATTTAATAATTTTTCAGTACTTCATGTTCATTCCTCTCTCTTTTTACATTTAATGGCTTCTTATAATTTTTCTTGGAGTGGAGCTTTACTAGTAGCGATTTTCTGAAGAATTTGTTTGCCTGAGAAGGTCCTTATTTTTTCTTCATATAGGAAGGAAAATTTTGCAAGATAAAGTATTCTTGGCTGGCATTTTTCTGTCTTAGACTTTTTTATTAATATGTAACTCCATTCCCTTTCCTATAATGTTTCTTCAGAGAAGTCCAGTGTTAGCTTAATCAGTTTTCCTTTATAGGTTATCTCTTTTTTCTTCCTTGTCATTTTCATTATTTTTTCTTTGTCTTGGACTCTTGGAAACTTTTCTACTATCTGTCTTGCTATAATTTTCCTTTCATTGTGATACTTTGGCATTCTTCTAGCTTCCTGTATTTCCATTTTCATTTCCTTCTTCAAGTTTTAGAAGTTTTCTTCAATTATTTCCTTCAAGTTTTCAGCTCCATTATCCTTTTTTTCTCCTTCTGGGATTCCTATGACTTGTATTCCCTTTCCTCTGGTATCAGATAATTCTAAAAGTGTTTCTTCATTTTCCTTTGCATCTCTTTTTCCTTTTCTTTCTTGTTTCTTTTTATATCTGTATCTTCAAGAGTACTGATTCCTTCATTGATATCATCTGTTCTTTTTTCATGGCTTTTTCCTGAAATTTTTTTTGCCTCCATTGATCTTTTAACATACTGCAGTTTTCTTTATTTTCTTTTTTAAAATGTCAATCTTGACCTTCCATCCCTCAATTATGTGTCTTATAGCATTGTTTCCTTTTTCTGCATTTCTTGTATATATCTTACTTATTTTTCTAAGTTTTGTTTAAGTTCTTTGACCTTAATAATTATGGTAATTTTGAATTCTTCATCTGACAGGAGAATTCTTTTTGCCATTGTTGTTGGTTCTGAAGTTAGATTTTCTCTTTGTGGTGTATTGTTTCCCCTAGGGCTTCCTTGATCATTTTTATTTTTCCTTCTCCCTATTGTTTGCTTTGGGTTTACTCTTCTGTAATTGCAGCTTTTGTTTGAGTATGTGTACTTCTACACCACTGTTCTGGGTTTTTAATTGATATTGGATACAGCTACTGGGATGCTGCAGCATCTGGAGTGGTGCTTGAATCTCCCCCAATGCTCTCCCAGGCCTTGTTCTGTGGTTGGGAGGGTAAAGGTGGGGATGCTGAGTCTAGAGGCTTAGTTGTTGGGACTTTTCCATTTCCAGGAGCCGTGGCTTAGGGCTTGTGTCTGGTGGCCAGGGGGATTACTCAAGTTTCCTTAGGGATAGCTGAGTATCCCTGATGTAGGGCAAGGCACTAAGAGGCCCAAGCTGTGGTCTAGTCTGCTTGGATGCTCTGGAAAGCTGAGTAGGATGTACTTCCCAGTGTAGCTGTTGCCCCCTGGTAAATAGGTAGGTCCTGCAAGATTGCGGCTTGGCCTCTGTCTGCTCCCAAGGAGCTGGCAGCTGATGCTGAAGTTGGGGCTGCTCATGTGGGGGGTAGCTGAGGGTCCTCAACGTAGGGCAGGGCACTATGAGGGCCAGTCTGGGGCCTATAGGGAGGTGTCGGCAAACTGAGTGGGATGTAGTTCCCAGTGTGGTTGGGGGCTGGTGGTGAATAGCTAGGTCCTTTGAGGTTGCAACTTGGGCCTCTGTCCACTTCTGTGGGGCTGGCGGCTAATGCTGGAGTCAGTGGTGTTCACCTGGGGGTAGCTGAGGTTCCCCAGTGTAGGGTAAGGCACGCAATCCCTCTGTCCATATAAACCTTGAGAAGGCACTTAATTATGGTGTTTTTTTTTTAATTTGGTGTTCTTACTCTTAATTACTTCATCAGTCAGTTTTTTTCACTTATATTTTATAACTGTAGTATCATAAAGTCCTGAAGTTTAGTTCCAGATAGCCAACGTCTACCTGGTTTATAAAGGCAACATAGCTTTCCTCCTTCATCCATGACTACTGTTAAAGTTTCAGTTTCCAGATGCTTCTCCTGTCTAATAAGGTCAACTATGAGCAGAGTGTCATTAAATATAGCAAAGGAAGTTGCAACTAGGTGAGTTCTAATATACAAATGAATTTTTCTTTAAATTAACTTCTAATAAAGCAGTTTCTTCATTTATGCTAACTTCAGGCAATTGTACATTTTTCTAAAGCTGCTAACAAAGCAAATGTACAGGGATCCAAAATGTTTCTGTCATAGTCAGTGCAAATGAAACCCTAGTATAGGGCCCAACCAAACTTTCCTGGAGAAACGTGTAAGTCCTCTTTTTGAGTTATCTATGAATTTTCAGTAACAACTGCAGTGAACTAGCTATCCGCTTGCACCTCCTCCTGAAGAGGTACAAACCCAAATCTCAGTGAACACAGAGGTGGTAGATCCCCATTAGGAACAACATATCTCGCATCAGTGGTATTCATTGGTGGTGTTGCAAATTCCACTTTAATTCCACAACAGCTGTGGTATTTCCCAGCTTTATTAAAGCAGAACTCTCTGCAGTACTGATTGATCCTACGTTGGTAGTTGAGGTTCTGAATTCACCAGATTCTCTTCCATCAGGAAGGCAGTTCTCTTTCAAAAATCTCCTGTAATATCCCAGAGGTTCCACAGTTTTGAATTCAGCTGCCATCTTTCCACCAGATGCCTGCCTCTTTTTTTCTTTTTTTTTTAAATTTTTATGTCCTCAACTGCTTTTGGTATCAGAGTTACATTAGCCTTAAAATATTTTGTAAGGATTCCCTGTTCTTCAACATTTTGAATTAATTTTGGTATCAGAGTTACATTAGCCTTAAAATATTTTGTAAGGATTCCCTGTTCTTCAACATTTTGAGTTAATTTGACAGGGCAATGTGTTAGATCATCTTTGAGGACTTGATAGATCTTAGTAATGAAACCATCTGGTCCTAGCCTTTTGTTTTTTGGGGAGACTTATTTATTGCTTCAGTTTCCTTGTTTTTTATTAGTCTTTTCAGGTTTTCAGTGATGGTAGGTTGTATGCTTTTAAAAACGTGTCTGTTTCTTTGAAGTTATACAATTTATTGCTAGAAAAATGTCCACAGTATTCTGATGATCTGTATTTCTGTGATTTCTATTGTAAATTGCCTTTTTTTATTTTATTCTATCAGTTTCATTCCTTATTAGTGAGTCTTTCTAGCATGTTTATTTGGTTTATCTTTTCAAAGAACAGGCTTTGGTTGCATTGATCTGTTTTAATTTATTTATTTTGTTTACTTACAATTTAATTTTTGTTATTTCATTCCCTCTAGTGTTTTTTTGTTTGTTTGTTTCATTTATTCTCCTTTTTTGTAGTTCCTTGATGTAAGGTCACACTTATTGTTATTTTTTTCTTACATTTTTGTTGGTTCTTCATGTAGGCTTATATTACTATATACTTCCCTCTTAGTACTGCATTTGCTGCGTCCCTTGAGTTCTGCTAGCTCAAATATCTATTTTTGTTTGTCTCCATGTTTATTTCAATTTCTCCTTTGATTTTCTGGTTAGCTCAATAGTCATACAGTAGTTTGTTGTTTAATCTGCACATATTTAAATTTTTTCCTACCTTTTATTATGGTTGATTTCTGTTGGGTTTTCGGAAAAGTCATGACACGTTTTTACTTGAAAAACAGAAAAAAATACATCATGACTTTTCCAACAACCCAATAGTTTGAGCCCATTGTGATGAGAGGATTCTGTATATGTTTTCAGTCTTCATAAATTTATTGAAATTTCTTTTATGACCCATCAGCAGTCTGTCTATCCTAGAGTATGTTCCATGATACTTGAGAATAATGTGTCAGCTTTTTTGGTGTGCAATGTACTATAACTGTGTAGGAAGCCTATCATCCCTGGTTCCTTGTTTAAGTCTGTTGTTTCCTTGTTGAATTTTTGTCTGGTTGATTTTTGCATTGATTTTGGTTGGATGTTAAAATTTACTACTGCTATTGTGTTGCTGTCAGTGTCTGTTTTTAGGTTTGTTAACAGTTGCTTTATGTATTTTGATACTTCTTCATTAGCTGCGTATATATTAATGTTATGTCTTCCCCTCTATCATTATATAATTTCTATCCCTATCTCTTCATAAATTTTTTTAGCTGGAAATCTGTATTTTACCTGACTTAAGAATTTTGTGTTTACCTTTTCGAGGCACTATTTGCTTGAAGAATTATTTTTTCTTTTTTTATTTAAAGATTTATTTTATTTACTTAATGTATACAAGAATTGGGGTCTAGGCCGGAGGTGCGGGGCGTGAGAGGATTCACTGGAGACAGGAGTGGGGAGCAGATCTGACAGATCTACTGAAATACACTGCTGAGGGGAGCAGCAGGTGAGACAGGAGAGGTCTGCTACACCATGTGGGTTAACTCCCTGGCTGGGGATCGAACTCATGCCGCAGTGGCTGGCGATAGCTTAAATAGCGTTGAGACTTGAACCCCTGCACCACAAGGGAGGCCCCTGGAGAATTGTTTTTTCAACCTTTTACCTGGTACTTGTAGATCTTGTGAGTTCATTTAAGTCTCCTGAAGACCATAAAGTGCTGGGTTTTGTTTTTTGAGCCAACCAGCCATTCTATCACTTGGTGAATTTAGTCCATTTACATTAAAGGGTGATTATTAATGTTTGAGGGCTAGCTACTGCCCTTTTGTTGTTTCCTGATTCCGTTTATTTCCTTCATCTATTATTGTGGACTTCTCTTTGATAGATAGGAGAGCTCGTTTCAACATTTCTTGTAGGGTTTATTTAATGTTCACAAATAGTTTCATCTGTTTTTCTGGGAAGGCCATTATTTCTCCCTCATTTCTGAAAGGGTCTTGCATGGTATAGTGTTGTTAGCTTCTTATAGCTGCCAGTTTTTTTTATTTTATGTATTTTGAATATGTCATTTAATATTCTCTACCTATAAAGTTTTTGCTAAGAAGTCTGAGGAAAGACTGTTGGGAGTGCTTTTATAAGTTACCTGCTTCCCCCCCAACCCAGATTCTTTAAATACTTTTCTTAGTTTTGAAATCTTGGTAGTTTCACAACTGAGTTCTGGTGTATTTCTCATTGCATTTAGATAACCAGGTGTTCTTTTATCTTCATGGATTTACATACTTATTTCCTTTCCCAGACTTGGGAAGTTTTCCTGTATTATTTCTTTGAGTAAGATCTATTTCCTTCACTCTCTTCACTTCTGGAATATCTGTCGTTCTTATGTTGACTTTCCTCATTTAATTGGCTAGTTCTTATTGTGTTCATTTTTTTACCTTATTTTACTTTCTTCCCCATTGGGCATTTTCTGTACTGCTGTTTTCATGATCATTGATATGACCCATTCTTTGGTCTGCTCAGCTTCCATAGCTCCCTCTTGAGTTCTTTATCTCATTTATTGCCCTCTTTATATCCTGAATTCTGCTTCAATTTCTTCTGATTTTTTTATGTCTTTGATTAGCTTTTTAGAGTTCTTTTGTATCAGTTTGACTTACCTTTATGTATTTTCTTTCATGTCTTTTAATTCATTATATTCCTTTTGAGCACTCGTTAGGTATAAATAATCTTCCTTGTCTTTGTGGTTAGATTGTGGAATGTTTTCTCCTTGTCTGTAATATTCCCTTATTGTATCAAGGTGACATGTGTTGTATTTTTTTTCCTGCACATTTTGCTACTTTGAATTTCCTAGTTTTAAAAAATCTGTAGTAGTAACTTCAATAGTTGAACTATTACTTTTCCTGAAGGTAGAGCTGTGGTTTTATTGGATTTGGTTATATTTTTCAGCTTTTCTGACTTCAGTAGTTATCAACACCTGTTTCTTGAGTTGCTGAGTAACCAGGCTGTGGGAAGAGCTACGAGGTAGTCAGCTACTGGTTGTAATATCCTATAGGTGATGGGGAAAATCCTGACTCCTGTTTGTAACAACACTGATATCCATTCTTTCTGGAGATTCAGATTTGAGTCTTAGAAATCCGTGCACTGCCAGTTCACTTCACAAAATCAAGAGCATTCCAAGTGTTGGGGAAAGAGTAGTCCAGTCTAGAACACCTTTTCTGTTCATTTCTTCACTGGAGACTGAGCCTGGTTGGAGCTCTCTGGATTTAAAGGTTTCCCCTCTTTCAAGGATGTGTTCTTCCACACCCCTCCACTCTCCACTCCTCATTGTATCTGAGTCAGTTTCCCTGATGGCTGTATCATCTGCCCCATACCACAGTCTTCAGGCGTTTATTTCAACCCTCCTTCAGTCCAGCGAAGGGTGTATCTCCTCACTGTTCCTTTTGCTGCAGTCTTTGCTGGTTTTCTTAGGGGCGTTTCAGTCTCAACCTGAGCTATCGGATTTTCTCAGTGTACTGTCTCTGTGTTAATTGTTAAGTATTCCTCTTGGGAACAGTGAAATGATCCTCTTGCTATCTTGGTGAGGTTATCTCAACTTTGTCTTATTTTTGAGATATTCCCTTTATGTTTTGTTTAGTTTCCATTTCCATTTTCTTATGTGTTACTTCTCTTCATTTTTGTTTGAAGATGTTCTGGGGTTTGTGTATTATGGACTAAGTTTGTGGCTTGCTATTTGATTTGATCTAAAACTTGTGGGTCACCTTTTTACTCTCCTCCTCCACACTGTAATTTAGGTGTCTGTTACCTCTAGATTTGTTTCACGTTTTATTGTTGGTTTGTAATAGACCCTTTTATACTATGTTCAAGTACAACTTTATGTTGGTTGATTCTTTTATTTTTTTTCTAACCCTTTCTGCATGGAATGATAGTGTAGCAGGACAAATGATTCTCTTTTGGAAATATTTGTTTTACTACGTTAACTATCTGCCATTCAATTCTTGTCTGTAAGGTTTCCACTGAGTAGTCCATGGACATTCTGATAGATTTTCCCTTACAGTTCAGTCTTCTTTCCCTCGATGCTTTTAGTATTTGTTCCTTTGTATTATCTTTCACTAGTTAAATATAATGTGTTTTGGAGTCTCTTTGTATGGTATTATTTTCTTTGGAATTCTTTGGGCCACTTAGACTAGGATGTCTGGTTTATTTCCCCAATTTAGGTGGTTCTCAGTGATCATTTCTTTAAATAAACTTTCTTTGCCTTTTTTTTCCCTCCTTATGTGATCCTTATGATTGAGATTTCATTTCTCTTTAGGTTGACCCAATGAATTCTTAGATTGTTTCCTTTTTTTGGTTCTTTTTTATCTTTGTTGTTCTATTTGTGTATTTCTGTTATTGTACATTCAAATGTGTTAATTCTTTCCATTACTTGCATTTGTCTCTTGTGAGGCTCTTTATTATATAGTTTAATAAAGTTAGAGGCTTTTTTAGATCCATTAATCCTAATGGTAGTGGTCTGATATTTTCTCTATCTTTATTGTATTCTTGTTTTGGATCATCTGTTCTTTTTCTTAATTCAGCAAGAATGGTTATAACTTTTCCTTAAATTCCTCAGGCATATTCAGTAGGTCTGCCGAATTGACACTTCTCTTGGGTTTTTTTCACTTTAGTATTTGTAATGTGTTGTTCTGTTATTTCAGTTTTAATTTTTATGAGTTGTAATAGGGAGCTTATTTTCTTGTGATAAATTAGTTTTATACCCCATATAGCCATATAGCTGTGTGTTATCCTAGTATTTTTACTCAGGATCTTTTGCTTTCTGTTAATTTATAAACCAGTGCACACCTGTTCAGATGATAGGAGCACTGTTACAAGTTAGGGGTAGTAGGTAGGAAATGGACAATAAAGCATAGAAAGGTTGCACCAATGAGCACCAATGGTTCAGACTTCCTCTACTACTGTGGGTATTTGAGATGTGTAGTGAGGGTCCGTAGCAAACCCCTCTCTTTGGCCAGTTCCTCAACTAAAATATCACAAACAATTTCATGCTCACCTCAACCTCTAGCTGTGGTTGAGCAACAGTTTCAGGCCTTGTGAGGATTATAGGTGCACACGCTGGGAATTATTCCCTTTACTTTTGGAATAGGGAACCTTGCCCCGGGGCTCTTGCTCCTATTGCTAAGGTCAAGGTGCTCCAAACTCAAGTTAATGACTGTATTTGGCTGTCTTGATTGTGTCCTTTGGTGAGAGTAAGTCACACAGCCACAGGCTAAAAATAATAGCCTCTTCTGTAATGAGAAACAGATAATCCAATGACTCTGCCAGTTCCAACTGCAACTATTCTTGCTGGAGAGCCACCGGTTCAAGCCAGTAGTCATTCAACACCCTTGATCCTGTAGTTCTCCAGTGGTGCACCCTTGTCCTATGTTCCAACTCTCTGCAACCCCTCCTCCATTATAGTCCTTGGGTTTTAAAATCCCTGATGTAGGCATGTGCTCCTGGGGTAATGATAATGGAAAGTCTCTGTATGAAAAGAACTCTACCCCCTCATAAGTTGTACTGCCCCAGTATTGTTCTTTGCATAGTTTCATTACAGTTTTTCTACCTCTTTTTTGCCATGTTGCTGTTCTTGTTGTATGTAGTAGCTATCCATTTATCTTTCAGAGGTCATCTATTTCTTTATAATTTGGTTGTAAATAGGTGCAGAAGGCACCCTGGTGTCTTCAATCTGCTGCCATCTTGCCAGACTTAAGTATATTAGTTTTAAAAGTAGTTTGATTGATCTTATGCCTCTGAATCATATATAATATTATAAACCAATGTTATCACAGTAGAGAATAAATAAATGTATAAAAGGGATTTGAATGACATTCTTGTATATAACCTTTGGATTTATTAAGCCTAATTAAATTTGAAAGTGAAACATAATTATCCAAGGATTTGTTATGAATATTATTCAAATAAACTATTACCCACTATATAAAGTTCTGCCAGTAAGAGGACTGTGTAACTTGGCACCCTCCTGTCCCTAAATACAGTGAGAAATTTGGACCCTAAACATTTGAAGAATTAATTTATTAAAATTTTTAGAGGAGAGGCAAGCCTGTCTTTACTTCTTGTCTCTTCATAAAGATTGAGTTACCAGAAGAAGTCAACTTTTATTATATGGGTTATTGGAAAAGTCATGATACCTTTTTTCCTGTTTTTCGAAGAAAAATTGTATCATCACTTTTCTGACAACCCAGTAGATAGTTATACAAGGAAAAACCATTCCAAATAATTTAAACTTTTAAGTTTGAATCAGTTGTAATAATGGAGATATGTACCCCTTTAACTATATACAATGAAATATTTAGAATTGGAACAATGGAAATTCTATACAAGCACCTCATAATTAAGAAAAATAAGTTAGTACTCAGTTTCGTGTGTGATTTCATTAGACACATTTTCAATATTTGTAAAAATAGTCTGTATATTGGTAAAGTAGTTCTTTTAATTCTATTGTCTTCATCAACACTCTCTAAAATAAAAGATGACCAGAAATTTTGAGAAATGGAAATGATGAACTTCTTTAGTTTATTATTTAGACACCTTCCTGTTCTTTTTTAATTAAAAAAAATAATTGTAGGTAGAGCCACCCTCAGAAAGTGTATCCCCACCCAGTGCTCTGCCACCAGCACCTTGGGAGCAGACACATGTCCTGTTATGTGCTTTGCATGGCCTTGTCCTTCACTGCTGGCCCCCGAGCCACCCTCAGTAATTGCAACCATTCTAGTGCTTAGCTGCCAGCACTCAGGAGCAGACCCATAGGGCCATGCAGATTCTTGCCCTTCACCACTCCCCCCCAGCCATCCTTGGGCAGTGCATCCCACACAGCACCCAGCTACTAGCATTTCGGGAGTAAATGCACACTTAGTTCAGACTGCAGTCCCTCACCCAATAACTGGGAAACTAGACAACCTTCAGAAACTCCCCCTATGCTGGGACAACCTACCAGCACCTTGGGAACAAGTATAGGCCACAGCACATGTCACAAGAGCTCTGTCTAAAAGCTGCTGTCTGGATAAAAAGTACACTGTACCCAACCCCCCCTCTCCCGCCCAGAAACAGGCATGGGGCCACCACTTCCAGGAGATGCGAGGTCCCAGCAAGTTGGCCCTTAATGCAGTGCCCTCCCAGCCCTCATCGCCACCAAAACCAGGCCTGGAGCTACCACCCATGGGTGGGATGAGGTCCCAGATAATAAGTCCTTTGAACCAGCAACCTGCCAACCCTCCAACCACTGGAACCAGGTCCACTAGTGCTTCAGTAGAGGCCCTAATACCACCCCAGATCCTACAAAGTCCCAGTAGCCTTTCCTAAGATCAAAGAAACACCCAAAACAGTGGGAGACAAGGACTCACACTAAACAAAATCCCCAACTATATCAGAGCAAACCCAAAGTAAACAATGTGGAGAAAATCCAAATGGCCAAGCAAAAGAGAAAACCACCACAGAGAGAAAAATAAACCCTATAACCAAACTATAAAGACATGGAATAACTTTTCTACCTGTCAGACATAGAATAGAAAATTGTCATGATTAAGATAATTAAAGAACTGGAACAATGCAAACTCAGAAAAGCACATCAGAGGTATCCGAGAAAACAAAAAAAATAAAATAAAATGCATGAATGCTGTAAGTAACAGAATCAACAAACAGAAGTTAAAACTGAAAGTTTAAACAAGGAAATAAAAGAATCACAGGATGTAAAAAGATCAAAGGATGGGGTAAAAAAAATTCAGAAGAAAGCCATGGAAGTAAGATAAACCAATGGAAAATTGAATCAGTAATCTTTTTTTAAATACATATTTTTATTGTTATTTATGTCTTTTACATTTTGTATTCCCCTTGGGTATCAGTAATCTTGAAGATGAAAAATGAGGAAAGAGGCAGGAAAGAAGGAAAAACAGAGATACAGAGTAAAAAGAATGAAAAAACACTTCGAGAATGGTCTGATACCATGAACAAAGGATATATAAAACTCAAGAATTCCAGAAGGTGAAAAGAAAGGGAAGGAACTGAAAAATTAAAGAAATAATGGGAGAAAACTTCCCAAACTTGAAGAACAAACTCAAGAAGGAAGCAAAAGGAACACTAAGCTACCTAAATAAAAGACCTACAGCAACACATACCATAATAAAGCTTCCAAGAGTCCAAGAAAAAGAAAAATAATGAAGGGTATGAGTGGAAAGAAAGAAATAATCTATAAAGGAACACTGATGAGGCTAACATTGGATTTCTCTGAAGAAACACTATGTCAAGTATAGGATGGAGTGAAATATTTATAAAAACCTGCACTACAATTAAATGCCAAGAATACTTTTCTTGCAAAGCTCTCCTTTCTCTTAGGAAAGACAAATCAGGACCTTCTCAAAGAAAACCTAAGAGAGTTTGCATCCACTAATCTCCCACCCCAAGAAATATTAAAAGAAGCTTGAGAACTAAGTCAAAGAGAAGAATGAACACAAAGAACTAAACAAGTAATTAAATAAAACCACGAGCTAGGAAGAAGATTGCATCAACAGAGTTTTATATAGCAATTATCACTCTGAATGCTAATGGACTGACCTCACCAATAAAAAAACACAGGATGTATAGTTGGATTAGGGAACGGGAACCAACTTTCTGCTGCCTCCAGGAAACACAGTTTCAAGGATAGACATGGATTGAAAGTAAAGGGTTAGAAAACAATCCTGCAAGCAAATGGCACCTAAAGCAAGGCAAGAGCAACCAAACGTATATCAGAAAAAATAGATTTCCAGCTTAAAAAGGAAACAAGACTGGGATGGACACTATGTAATGATTAAGGGAACAACAGGAAAACATAACAATAATCAGTATGTGCCCACAAACGAAGGAGCACCAAAATACATCAAACAATAATACTATCAAATCTGAAAACAGACATGGGAGAAAATATACATATGGGTGAAGACATATGGGTGAAGACCAATCTCACCAAGAAAAAATAAACAAGGGCATAATCGCCCTAAAACAAAGAACAAGACCTCTTCAAGTATACTGAGCTATTTTTCAGGATTGAACACATACAGGGTCACATGGCAAGCATCGACAAATTCATGAATATTGAAATCATACCAAGTATCTTCTCTGACCTTAATGCTGCTGAATTACAAATCAACCACAAAAAGCAAAAAAGGAAATACTCTAATACATGACTTAATAGTCATGTATATATTGAGCTATAGTAGTCATGTACAGATTGAGTGAGGAAATCAAAGAAGTCAAATATATCTTGATATATATGATAATAAGGACACAATCTTTCAGAATGTAAAATGAGTTATAAGAGGGAATTATAGAAATATAGGCCCACATTAAGAAACTAAATTTTGCCCAAATAAACAACCTTTTCACTCTTTTCAAGGTATTAGAAAAAGAAGAACAAAACAAAGACCCAAAAACCAATAGAAAGAAGGACATAATACAAATAAGAGTAGAAGTAAATGAATTAGAAATCAAAAAGACAGTTCAAAAGGCCATTAAAACCAAAAACTTACTCTTTGAAAAAATTAACTAGCCAAACCTTAGGCTCACCTTTCTAAGAAAAAGAGGGCGGAAACTCAATAAAGAGTATCACAAATGAAAGAGGAGGAGTTATAATAGATACTGCAGAAATTCAGAGGACAATAAGAGATTACTAGAAACATTCGTATGCAAACAAATTCAAAACATAGGTGAGATGGACAGATTCTTAGAATTATACAATCATCCAAGACTGGATAGAGAAGAAATAGAAAACCTGAATAAAATAATCACAAGCAGGGAAATTGAAATAGTAATAAATCTCACCAAAAAAAGTCCAGTACCAGATGGCTTCACAAGTGAGTCCGACCAAACCTTCAAAGATAAATCAATACCTGTCCTGCTCAAACTCTTTCAAAAAATGGAGAAAGAAGGAATTCTTCCTGATACTTTTTATGAGGCCAACATTGTGTTAATACAAAAACCAAACAAATATATCACAAAGAAAACTACAGGCCAGTCACCCCAATGAACACTATATATCCTCAATAAAGTCTTAGCAAATCATACATACACTCTGACCAAGTGGGATTTATACCAAGAACTCAAGGATGGTTCTAATAGCCAAAAAATCAAAGTAATTTACCACATCAACAAAAGGACAGAAAAACTATATGATCATATCAATAGATGCTGAGAAAACATTTGATATTCAGCATCCATTATGATAAAAACCTTTGAAAAATTGAGAATAAGTGGAACATAACATAATAAAAACTGTATATGACAACCACAGCTAGTATCATTCTCAGTGTGAAAACTGAAAGCCTTTTGACTAAGATCTAGTACAAGACAATGATGTCTACTCTCATCACTATTATTCACAGTATTTGAAGTTCTAGTGAATGTAATTAGGCAAGAGAAGGCAATACAAGGAATCCAAGTTGGGAGAAAAGAAGTAAAGCTATCATTATTTGCCGATGGTATGATTATATACATAGACAACCCCAAAGACTCCATGGAAAAACTAAAACTAAACCAGTTCAGCAAAGTGACAGGATACAAAATCCATCCACAAAAAGCAGGTGCCCACCTATATACAAGTAATGAACTAGAAGACAAAATTAATAAAGGCATCACAGTTACTATCATAAAAAATGCATACCTGGGAATAAAACTAACAAAGGAGGTAAAAGACCTATACAAGGAAAACTATAAAACATTGTTAAAAGAAATAGAAGACATAATGAAATGAAATGCTATTCACTACATGGTAGGAAGAGTCAACATTGGCAAAATTGTGATCCTGTTCAAAGCAATTTACAGATTCAGTGCAATCCCATTAAAAATCCCAGTGGCATTCTTCAAAGAAATTTAATAAAGATTACTGAAATTCATATGGAACCACAAAAAATCCTGAATAGCTGAAGCTCTTCTGACAAAAGGGGGGAAATGGAGGTATCATATTTCAGAACTTCAAACTAGACTGTAAAGTCATAATAATTAAAACAACATGGTACTGGGACAAAACAGACAAACTGAATAGAATTGAGAGCCCAGAAATAAAACCATATTTTTATGGATAAGCAGTCCGTGACAAAAGAGCAAAGTATATAGACTGAAACAAGGAAAGACTCCTTCATAAATGGTGCTGAAAAATTGGACTTCTACATGCAAAGAATAAAACTATACCACTGTCTCACACCATACACCGAAATCAAATCAAAATGCATAAAAACTTGGATGTAACTTCTGAAACCATATAATACATAGGAGAAAACATAGACAAAATACTGTGTGACAAAAGCTTCCAAAACATTTTTGTGGATGCATCTCCAACAATACAAAGGAGAAAATAAACAACTGGGGCTACATTAAAATAAAAAGCTTCTGTACAGTGAAAGAGACCATAACTAAAACAACTAGATATCCTACTGAATGGGAGAAATATTTACACACCATACATCAAACAAGGGACTGATATAGAAGATCTATAAAGAGCCCGCACAACTCAACAAAAAGAATTCAATCCAATAAAAAGGGCAAAGGCGCTAATGTGAGGCACTTCTCCAAAGAAGACATGTAGATAGATGGCCAACAGGTAAATGAAAAAATATTCATCACTTATTATCAGGAAAATGCAAATCAAAACCATAATGAGATACCACTGACACCTGTGAGAATGGCCTATATCAAAAAGACCATAACCAAGTGCTGACAAAGATGTGCAGAAATAAGAACCTTTTTATACTGTTGGTGGTAATGTAGACTTGTCCACCCCTTATGGAAAGAAGTTGGGAGGTTCCTGAAAACTAAAAATGGATCTACCATATGACCCAACAATGCCACTCCTAGGCATCAACCCAGAGAACACAAAGACACTAACTCTAAAGGAAACCTGCACCCATATGGTTATAGCAGCACTGTTTACAATAGCCAAGATGTGGAAACAGCCTAAATGCCCCACATCTGATGAGTGGATAAAGAACATCTCATATATTTACAGTAGAATACCACTCGGCAATTTAACAAGATAAATGGAACTGGAAGGGATTATCCTGAGTAAAGTGAGCCAGAAGGAAAAAATAATAATGATGTTAATGTTAATTCATCATATCCATGACCACTGAATAATAATGGGTGGCTTCATTTATTTGTGGCATATAGGGAAACCAAACAATCACACAAAGACAGACCTTAAAACCAACCCTTGAAAGCTGACCATAGATCTGAGGCTTCCAGGAGGGAAGAAACCTGTGCAGGAGGAGAATCCAATGGACTATGGTGGAGGACTATGGGTGCTTTTGTGATGGGAAAACTACGGTAACCACACCTGAGGGAAGAAAACCTATATTGTAAAAAGACAAATAAGGCTATAAAATGATGGTATGTCATTAAGAAAGAAAATTTTTGAAGTAACATTGCATAACTACATAAATTTATGGTGTTCATTGTTGAGAATGAATATCTGTATATACGTCATTAAGTTCACCAGAATTAAAACTCCAATTCTGTCCTCCTTCCCATTGTCCTGTTTTTCCTGATTTACCCACTTTTCTTCTTCCATTCCTTCTGGTAACAATTATTGGTCTTATACTCCAGAGTTTGTTTATGTTTATTCTTTTTTTTTTCTATATGCAACACAGTATTTGTATTACACAGTATTTGTCTTTTTCTGTCTGGCTTATTCACTGAGCACAATTCTCTTAAGTACACCCATGTTGTTGCAAATGTCAGGATTTCATTGCTTTTTATGCGTGAGTAGTATTACATTCTGTATATAACTGCATCTTATTTATTTGATCATCTGTTGGTGAGCACTTTGTTAGTTTCCAGCTCTTGTCCATTATAGATAATGCTTCAGTAGATATGCTGGACCTTGTATCTCTTCTGAGTAGTGGGTTGTTTTCTTCTCGGGTAAATGCCCAAAGTGGAATGACTGGATTATATGAAATTTCTATTTTTAATTTTTCTTGGAATCTCCATACTGCTTTCTATAATAGCTGCACCAATTCACATTCCCACCAACATGCTTACTTTTCTTCATATCCTCTCCAACACTTTTTTTCTTGACTTTGGATAATAGCCCTTCTCACAGATGTGAGATGCTATTCTCATAGTTGTTTTGATTTGTGTTTCTCTAATAATAGGATATGGTGAACATCTTTTCATATGCCCAATTGCCATTTTTATATCTTCTTTGGAGAAGATACTCTGACCATTTTTTAAAATTTGTCTGTATTTTATGTTTGTTTTCCTTTGATAGAGTTTTATGTCTTAACATATTTTGGATAGTAACCCCTTGTCATGCATATTATGTGCAATATCTACTAAACAGAAGATATTTGACTTTGAGGCAAGTTTCTTTTTTTGTGCAGAATTGTTTAAGTTTAATGTATTACCATTTGTTTATTTTTGCTTTCCTTTTCATTGTGATTGAATGGATTCCCACACACATCTCTAAGACTGATGTCAAGGAACATGTGTCCCATGTTTTCTGCTATGTGTTTTATGGTCTCAGATCTTATATCCAAGTCTTTAATCCACTTTGAATTAATTTTTGTGTATGGTGTTATATAGCAATCTGATTTCATTCTTTTCCATGTAGCAGTCCAATTTTCCCATTACTACTTGTAGAAAAGTCTTTCCTTCCTCCACTGGAAGCTCTTGTCTACCTTGTCATAAAATACTTGCCACATGTGTTTGGTTTTGTTTCTGGGCTCTCAATTCTGTTCCATTGCTCCGTTTATGTTGTTATTTCAGTACACAGCTGTTTTAATTACGATCACCTTATAGTGTAGTTTGAAGTCGGGGTGCATGATATGTCCATTTTTGTTCTTTTTTCTTAGTACTTTTAGCTATTTGGTATCTTTTGTAGTTCCAAATAAATTTCATGTTTTTTTGTTGTTGTTGTTCTGCTTCTGTGAAGAATGCCTTTGGGATTTTGATAGGGATTACATTGACTTGTTTATTGCTTTAAGTAATATAGCCATTCTAATGATGTTAATGTTAATTCATCAAATCCACGAGCACTGAATATCTCTCCATCTCATTGTATCTTCTATTTCTTTTGACAATGTCTTGAAGTTTCAGTATATAGGTCTTTCACTTATTTTGTTAAATTTATTTCAAGGCTTTTCTTTTTGATGTAATTGTAAATGAAATTGCTTCCCTAATTTCTCTTTCTGTGGTTCTTACTTTAAGTGAATTAGTGACAGAAATATAGTGAGTATTTCTGCATGGCAGACATTTCAAAAGGTGTTACATACCCAAACATGAGTAAGACCTGGTTCTTGTCTTTTTAGAGCTTTCAGTGTAGTAAATGAAGTATGTAACATCAGTAGGTTAGTCATCACATAGGGAATTTCATTTATTTTTCTATTTCTAACATTTCATTTGGTTCTTTTTCATTGTCTTATTTTTTTTGCTGAGTTGCATGCTTTGAAAGCATGTTTTATTTTACTTCATTGACACTACTTTCAATGGGCACTTATTTTTTTAATTTCTTTTATATTTAATCCTGTGAATTTTTAGCACTATATTTTCATTAATATGTAGTTGATATATAAAATTATTTGCTTTTAGGGTATATAATGTGTTGATTTGATACATATTGATATTGTAATATGAACACTAGCCTAGCTTTTGCCAGCACCTCCATTACATCACATGTAATAGCCACTTTAAAATCCTATCTGTTAAGTCCAACATTGTTCATCTTGGAGTTGGAATTGATTTTCTTTTTGCTTGACATTATATTCCATTTTCTTGGGGGTTTTTGTGTGTGTCTATCAGATAATTTCGCATTGTATACTGTATATTATGAATATTAAGTGATGGATATTTATATCTTTTGTTGATTTTGAACCTCTTCTATGCATTTTTGATTCAGGGATCAATTCTTGCTCTTTCCCTTACAGTATTCCTCCACTCAGCACTGGCAGTTTCTCAGTATCTCTTTTCTGGTTATCCAGCCCAGTAACACTGTGGAATTTTAAATATCTATCTTGACCACCATTCTGTATCATAGGGACTGCACTTGACCCTTGTCTAAAAACCACATGTATGGGACTCTACTCATATAACTACCTGTAGTTCCTCTTTCAACTGAATGTGTACTTCCCACTAGAGTCTCTGTGTTTCTATTCACTCTCCAGTACCTTCAGGTAGTTGTTTTTTTGTGTTTTGTCTAGGTTCTATAATTGTTTACTCTGGGGAGGGGCTGTTGTATAGACGTGTAGTCCTTTACACCCAGAAATGGAACTGAAAATTGAATTTTGATACTTTTGAGACTGAAAGTGACGACCAAAACTGGTAACTTGAGTAGAAACTGGAGCATCTGTTTGATAGAGATAATTTCCTCATGATACTTAAAATTGTCAATGCAGAAAGTATCATTACCAAAATTTTATGATTGAGAAAAATTCCTTTTCCTGAAAATGTATTAAGTTTAGGGACTGCACTTAACCCTTGTCTAAAAGCCACAGATATGGACTCTACTCATAGAACTACCTGTACTTCCTCTTTCATCTGTTTTATTTCATGTTTTATTTCACAGATACTTAACTATAGAAATTTAATGTTTTTTTTAATCTTTTATATTCAAGGTTGTTCATCGTGATCTTAAACCTAGTAATATTTTGTACATGGATGAATCAGCCAGTGCAGACTCCATTAGGATCTGTGATTTTGGGTTTGCAAAGCAGCTTCGAGGAGAAACTGGACTTCTCTTAACTCCATGCTATACTGCAAACTTTGTAGCACCTGAGGTATTCTTTATAATTTCATATAATGTCATACCTATATATAGTATGGTAGGTAGGTAAAAGCTGTGTTATTTTGTTCTTCCCCAACTATAAAGCTCTTTATATCATTATAAATTCTCATAATCCATAAAATAAATATTCATACTGGTAACTAGTATCTGAAACCAACCTGAAGGTAATAATCAGACTATTAATCTATTTTGTTGGATTATGTACTAGTTTTAGAATCATGCCATTTAGAGCTGAGATGGGGAGTTAGAGATAACCCCTACTTTGACATATTAAATATTCTTTTTTTTTAAAGATTTATTTATTTATACATACAGCTGGGGTACAGGCCAGAGGTGTGGAGTGGCGACAGGCTTCACCAGAGACAGAGTGGGGAGCAGAACAGGCAGATCAGAAATACACTGCTGAGGAGAGCAGCGGGCGAGGCAGGAGAGGTCTGCCACACCGTGTGGGATTCTCCCCGGCCGGGCGTCGAACTCGCGTCGCCGCTGCCGACAGCTCCACAGCGCAGCGCTTAACTGCTGCGCCACCAGGGAGGCCAACATATTAAATATTCTAAACCTTCAAGGAAACTGAGACTATTGCTTAAAAAGCATATTCAAGACCCAGAATTCACTTATTAAGAAAGTCAGAATAGATTGTTTTGACAATGAATTCCATTCTCATGGGTATGTTTTCTGATTTTATTTTTATATCAAATGCTAGCTCTTTCAGAATAATATTGCATATTAGATATAAAATAAGCCATTTGTATTTAAATATCAACAAAACTTTATTTTAATGTAGCGTTAAAAATAGTGTTTCTAATAATGGAAATAGAAATGTATGAAATAGAAAAATAACTAATAATGAAAGAATCTCTTGTTAAAATAGACTAAATTTTACTTTAAGATGTTGAGAAACAAGAATAGCATCTGTTTTTATAGACTATTAATAAAAGATTTGCCCATGAGAAATTATGTACATATCTACATTTTTATTAAATTAATGAAATGAATGTACAAATTTTTACTGAATACAATATATAGAAAATTATTTTTCCCAAAATTAAATTAAGAACATGTACAGGACTCAGCAAATGATTATTGTTCTGACCCCAGTTCATAAGAGACATAACAAGCATAAAAAAATTAAGCTTTCTCGAATGTTTCAGTGGTTTTAAAGGATAGGCAGAGTATTTGAGATTAAGACTCTTCTGTTAAATATAGGATGATATATAGTCATCATAAGTATTCACATATTTATATGTAGTAAATATAATGGAAAAGTATGGACTTAACATTTAATGGCCAGATTCTTTTTTAAATATATTTTTATTTATATCTTTTACATTATTGTGTATTTCCTGTCAAATTCCCACCAATTCACCCGTGAACCATCACCATAATCTCTGTGTTCTTTTCTCCCCCATTTTGAACCCTCCCCCTCTCCCCCCGCTGAATGTCTCCTATTTATGGTTGCTTGCTAGTTTTTTTATTGTTATTATTGTTATTTTTTCCTCCTGGTCCCTTGTTTGGTTCTTCTATATTCCTGTTATAAGTGAAACCATTCGATATTTTTCTTTTTCCATCTGGCTTATTTCACTGAGCATGATCCCTTCCAGCTCCATCCATGTTGCTGCGAATGGCATGAGTTTATCTTTTTTGATTGCTGAATAGTATTCCATTGTATATATACCACATCTTCTTAATGGCCGGATTCTTATATTGATTTAATCTCATAGATCCGGACCCCTTGCTATAATGAAAACTTCTAACAGGAAAAAGTTAGGGATGAATGTGTCTCAAATGAACATCTTATGAACAGACAGCAGAATACCACTCAGCTATAAAAAAAACTCTTGCCATTTGAAACAACATGGGTGGAACTAGAGGAGATTATGCTAAACGGATTAAGTCAGAAGGAGAAAGACAAATTCTGCATAGTGTCACTTATATGTGGAATATAGAGAAACTAAACCAAGTGTCAGATTAAGCCAAACTAATAACCCTAGAAATCTGATAGAGTTGAGGCTATGAGAGAGGGGGAGGGTGGATGGTAAGAACAAAGGGGAGGGAACACAATTGAGTATTGTGGAGGACTCTAGGTTGGTAGGTGTGGTGTGGTGGTAACATCTGAAAGGGGAGATCCTATAATTCTAAATCATATACAATGTTGTAAAACCAGTGGTACCTCAATTATAAAAAAGACATGAAAATGAAAAGTATGCCTGTGTTTAGATTATTAATCAAACTTTTAGATTAATGACTAGGTAAACATTTTCAAATGAGAGCAAATCCAGAGTAGAATTCAGCCCACTGATGGTTTGTACCATAACATACGTCCACTGTACTAAGACATTTTACCATTGTAATAGTAAAGGTTTTCAGATGGGCATGTGCAGACTGTTTCCGTAACTAGTGCATAAACCTACCTTTGGCTAGTATCTATATTTTCAAAATGCTTTGAAGCATTTTATCAAGTGCTAAAGTTTCTGCTAGCAATCAATAAATATTTGCAACTTGTTATGAATAGAATGGCAGTATATTTTATAAGATTTGTTTCTAAGATATAAGACCCTTTCAAAAATCAATAACAAAATGTATTAAATGTGTCATATTTTAAAATATAATCAGGAAGATTCAGGTATCAATGCATATTTGAATAAACACTAGCATTTATGCTAGCATAAATTCAGTATTCCATCAGTGCATAAAGAGGGAAGCTAGTACAGTTTCAGCTTAATATGGAAGGAGTATTCATTCACTTTTTTTTATATGCATCAATTTGCTCAATATCTTAAGGTCTACTTAATAGATGTTCTTTTATATACCTATGTTGCAAAAATATTTCTAAAATATTTTTTCTTTTATAAAAGTAAATGCATTATTCAACTGATATTTAGTGCCTGCTGAGGTATAAGAATGATTCTTATTTAAAGGTACTTCAATAAATTTGATGGATGCTGGCCAGCAGCACTTTATAAAATAATTATGAATTCCTTTTTTTATTGGGGTAACATTGGTTCACAACAGTGTTTATGATCCAGAGGTACAAGCTCACACCTCTTCAGATTTGTGTTACCACAGCACACCCACCACCAAGGTACTCATAGTAATTATAAAATTTCCCTGCTTTGTTCTTACTCAGTTGTAGTATGTTTTGTTCCTAATATGAATTAATTTGAACTTTAGAGCAAAGTGAATGATAAATCTCCATCTATGTAACTTGTTGCTGTTTTGGGAAGTCAAATAAGAGAAAAGGTAGTGGTATTAACTACTTTATTTTTTTCTATCTTTTTTATATTCAACTTCTGCACATAAGTCATAAAACACTTTCTGCATTGTACTCTTTCATTCATCCCACCACCTTGCCTTATTTCTTTTATGTTTTTGCTATTATCGGCATCGAAACCGGCTCTAGAATAAAAATGGGTTGCCTATTCTGTACACATGTAAAATGAATTTAAGGGCATGGTAAATCTAAAACAAATTTATTCTTATTGTTGGTCCTAATTAGATTCTAGTTCTAATTAGATTTCTAATTATTCTCATTAACTAGGAGGTTTATCGGAGTATGAAATATAGCTCACTTACTTATTAATCCTCACTCATACAACTAGCCTCCTAAACAGTCACTCGACCTTGTTCTGTGCATTGTATCATTGTCCTAACACAACCACGGAAAATATGAGTGATGCCCTGTAAGAGATGATGGAAAAATGAAAAGATAGGAGAAAAAAGCCAGAGGGATTTATGTTTTACTGAAGGATAGACTTATGCTTACCATTATGTGAGTGGTTTAGCTGTACCCCATTATTTATTTGGGCCTTTGAAGTTCCTACTTGTGGTATTAAATAAAACGGTTATATAGGTACTTTGATAGCCTCTTCATCTTCTCAATTTTATATGTATGTGTGTTCTGATATACATATACTTTGTGTGGTAAAATACCACTGTATCTAAAATTCTAAGTTAGATACTCATTATATATGTCTGGCAATTTTCAAAGCCAAACATTAATATTTTTTACTATTTATAAACAAAATTTCCATGCTGGTGGTTATGCAGTCACCAGTGTTAATGCATTAATAATGTTTCTATTTTGTATCTATACCTAAACACTTCTAACAATCTTAATTTCAGAAGGAAAATTCACATGACTGTATTATTTGATCTTTTGTAGCACTAACTCCAAGAGCAAAAACAGCTACCTAAATTATTGTATGAAAAATTAATGAAATCATTCAGAATTTTTCAAATGTGTATTTCTGATCCATTAATATACTTTTTAAGAGATGAGACTTGTATGTAAAATGTGAGATCATATTATCTCATATAGTAAGGATGCAATTATTACAGATGTTAAAACCACAGGCTCTAGAGTAAGAATACCTTTTCCACTACTAACTAATTTTGTGATATTGGGAAAATTAATATTTGCCTTATTTTTCTCATCTTAAAAATGGAAATAATACTTCATAGTGTGTGTCAGATTAAAAGACAGTTTCATGTAGTATATATTAGGCTCTCTGTATATATTAATCTTAAGTTTTGATGTTTGCGTCCGATTTTCCTTAGAAGAGTAGTGAAAGCTCATTGAGGTCAGGGATTGTATATTACAAGGTTTTTTTTTTATGACCCATGTTATTTAATTACTTTGTTAATAACCACTTATTGAATGCTTGCTAACTGCAGAAGACTTTGTCTTAACATTAAGTAAATTATTTTTGAGAAGACTAAAGTGATTTAACTTTTAAAATTTTGAACATTTGTGAGATTATTAGAATACAACTTTTCTTTTTGATGAGAAAACAGAGTTTATATTGAGTAATACCAGGTAATAAGTTTTTCTCCCTCAGGTTCTTATGCAACAGGGCTATGATGCTGCTTGTGATATTTGGAGTCTGGGAGTCCTTTTTTATACAATGTTGGCTGGGTAAGAAATGTATATACTCAAAATAATTCACATCATTTTTTAAAAATTTCACCTCTTTTCAACTGGAAAGAGAACAGATGATATAATCTTAAGGGAAATACTATCAGCATTTAAAAATATTATATGTTGTTTTCTTATAAATACAATTTTAAAACAGTTTTTTAATAAGGCATTGTTAAGATATTTAGTTTCAGTTTTCAGCTGAAACTAAAACTTTTTAAATAAATCATGTATTTTATTTTGATATTTTCCATTGAGTTAATTACTTTTTGATTATATTTACTAGATTATAAAATAATTTCATATTTCAACAGATACTTACCCTCTGAATTTGTTGTTAAATTGAGTTAATTTTTTGAATTTTTTGTTAAGTACTAGAATAACTGGCTTCCCTGGCAATAGAGATTTAGTAAGATTGAGCTTTGTAGCAGAAAACTAAACTACAGAAACATACACAGCAAAAAAGTAATTGTATTATATTAATGTTTGTTACTTACAAAGAAAGCAAGTGCTATTTTAAAATAAGTAGCACTTTTATTTAGAAGTGAAAATTTGTGGGTTATAGAAATTATTCTAAAATTGTAGAGAAAAAGGCTAGGTTTAGCAAATTCTAGTGCATAGACTTCAATTTAAAAGAATAGCATTGTAATGTGTTTTGATGTGACTTTTTAAAGATTTAGTATATTGAATTATGTTTGAAACCACAGGAACTTTATAAATATATTATGAAAATGGTGACTACATTACTTACGGACTTGGTGGTGATTATGTAGTTAGTGTATTCCACACACTTTTAGATATATTACAGACTTACACAACTATTTAGATACAGACCATAAGTACTAAATATAAGGGTAGTTTAAGTTTGCATATGACCTGCAATCAGCACTATTGTTTTAAACAATAGGATGCCTTTTCTATTTTGTTACTTTGAAATATTTACTTTATGACTAAACAATACATGATTGTGTGTTTCTGTGTTTAGTGTGTATGTGTTTATCTCAACTTATTTGTTACATGAGGGAACTAAGACTTGAATATATTAAACAGCCTTCTCACACATTGTAATTATAAGTCTTTCCATTCCCAAATTTAAATACCATTTTGTTTCCATCTATTAAAATTGTACAAACTGATCACTTTTTGTCATTCTATAATAAATTTTTAAGCTTCTTAAACTTTAACTTTATGTAAATATTTATCTTCCTGTCTGAATATATAGTCACATAATAATCTCAATAGCTAGAGAGGGTTTTTTTGTTACGGTTGATATGAATATTCAAGTAATCTGTTTTTCACGGGCATTAATTTAAAATATTGTTAACCTCTTTCCATTGATATTATTGACAAAATGCTAATTCATACATTTGAATCGATATAATAAATGCATTGTTAATATACAAAATTAGCAGTTTCTTCATAGTAGGTATATTCTTTTGCTAAATTATGCCTGGAAGAATATAAAATTTCCATGTTTTATTCTGGTTTTAATGCTATAGCTATACATAAAAAACCACCTTTATTTTATTTTATATTGACTAGCTGATCAATTGATCATATGAATATATATAAATATATTATTTGATCTTTATTACTGATTTTTATTGACACTAGCCACAGGGCAGAGAAAACAACTAATGATGTAGACAAAATTATAAATTTAATTAAATAATTCACTAGGATTTTTATTGTTTGAAATATAAAATTCATTCACAGTGAAGGGAAATATTACCTGATGTCCTTTATTTGCTCTAGTAAATATTTGCAGGTGCCTTTATATATATCACAAGTCAGCTTGATTTAAAATGTATGTTATGCCATACTATCTGCTAAAATCTATTTTATTAATAGCTACACTCCATTTGCTAATGGCCCCAATGATACTCCTGAAGAGATATTGCTGCGTATAGGCAATGGAAAGTTCTCTTTGAGTGGTGGAAACTGGGACAATATTTCAGATGGAGCAAAGGTATAAATTATAAATGTATTTTGTTTTATGTTCATGATTTTTTTCTAGGAGTGGTAGGTAAATAAAAAAGTATAGAAAGACATAAATTACAAATGCATGTGTAAATGTGTGACTTTTTTTAAGCAACTCTTATTTTTAAACCCATTTATCCTATCCAAGTGTACCTGCTTACTGAAGTTTTTGATGATAACTCTACTTTTTGATGTGGGAGTCTAGAAGTAGTATCATTAAAGAACAGTGTCATGTGAATTCCAACAGGTATTTTATTTTTAATTGTTGCTATATTGGAATTAATTGCTCGTTACCAAGGTCATCTTATCAAAGACATCTTTCCAGATTCTGCTGAGTAGAGCAGACTTATTGGTTAGATTTTCTCTCAGCTGAGTGAATTTTTCTATCTTATGTCTTTCACGGTATTTTATTACACATTAAAAAATGATTGTATGCAAAATGAGTGTTTTTTTCTCTTCCACCGAAATCTCCATGAATGTAAGAAATAGTTCTAGTTTGTTCATCCTTTTATCTCTGACACCTAGCCTGGTATCTAGCATAGAACTGGATAACTGCTCAATAAGCAGTTGTTAAATGAATAAATGAGAATGACCTTTGACAGGCTGTTTAAGGTTGACAGTCTTAAGTACTTCAAAAAAAGACTACTTGCATACCTGTGGCATATTAGTCTATTGAATATGAGTTCATTGTGCACAATGCCATTTCATGATTGTTTCAGTAGTGTATATGGAAAGATAATACTAGAAAAACTAAAAAAATGGAGAAAACAAGATCTGACTAAAAAGGAAAAACATGAAATATCATTTTTTTTAACCCTCCAACAAAATGTCTGTGCTCATTCCGCATCTGCCTCCTTGTACCATGTGTTCATATTAAGTTTCTAAAATCTTTAACTTTTAGCGCAGTCTGTACTGGGAACATATCTGATGATATTATGTCAATATTTTTTTTAATGAACATTGTATGTGTAGATTGATCAGTAGAGAGGACTGGCTTTTTCTGCTGTTTCTCGGCTACATTTCTCTCTCTATTAGTTCCGGGTAATAAAAAGTAATTTCAGTATTAACCAAAACTACAAATGTAAATCTGTTGAGGAAAATTACATACTTATAGCCAACTAATGTTTATTTCTGCATTTAGTGTTTTTTCATTTCCTTAGCACAGGCATTGGCTATTGATTATGTAGACAATTTTTATAATGTTAACTTATTCTTTGAGAATATATGAACTATTTATTGGTATCACCTAGATATTTTTGCTGTCTTAAAGTTCTCTGATAGAAATTTGATTCAAGGCACATGTGTAATTTAAAATTTCTGGTAACCACATTAAAAGGCAAAAAGAAATAGATGAAATTAACTTTAATGTCTTTAACCTAGTATACCCAAAACATTTATTATAAACATCTAATCAATATAAAATATTAGCGAAATGTTTCACATTCATTTTCATACTTTTTCATCTTGAAAATCTGGTATGTATTTTATACTTACAGCCAATCTGAATTTGAACTGACTGACATTTTAGGTGGCTGTTGTGTTAGATCGCACAGTTTCAGAGTAACTGGCATTAATTAATTTAGGGGGAAAATTGATTAACCTCATCTACTAATTTATTCAATTTGTAATTTTAAAATTTTAGATTCAAAATAAAGTCCCAAATGTTCATAGCCTGTGGCTAATTGGGCCCTGAAACTTTTAAGCTATGATTTGAAGTAGAAAACATTTTAAAACAAAAAGAATTGCTTATGTTTGGTATTTGCTAATGGTAATACTTGTCTCAAACATGCTAATCTTTAGGGTATATTACAGAGTAAATCTCATTTCCTGATTATTAAAGAAATAAGTAAATTAGGAATTTGTCCTTATCTTTTAAATATTAGAAAATCAGAGAAGGGATTGTATTTGGATATTAGTCATAACACAACTGTGCTGTGTGGTGGAGTAGAAGGAACATCTGGTTGGAAACCAGGAGAACTTAGTACTAATCTTTGACCTACTAAGTAGCTGTTTCAGTTTTTCTCAGCTCTAAAATTTCGGGTCTTAATTCTCCCTTTGGTTCCTTCTTTCTCCCAAATTCTGTTTCTATGCAATTTTGTTGATTTTAATTTGTCAATTTTCTCCTTATAAAGTTATTGAAACTTCATATTATTTATTAAATATATGTATTTTTTGATAGCCAGTTTGTATCAGAAAGTATACCAGGGATCAATTCCAGTGTTTAAATCTATCCTTATTATCCTCTTGCATTCCTTAAAAACAAAACAAAACACTGCACAGTGAATATAATGCTGAAATAGTTTAGGATTTTTATACCAATTATGCTTAGGAGTTTTGGGTTTCCCTATTCTGTTTGTATCTGCCTAGTATGTAAGGAACGTTAAAGTTTAATTAGCATCTCACTTCCTATTTTAGTATGATATTCCAGAGAAAGTCACACAAGAAAATATTTTGAGGAATATTGTTGAAATATTTCACAAGTTCTTTTATGTTCCTTTTTATGGATTAAGTGACTTTAGTTCTGTCTTTGAGACTTTTCTAAAATTGGTGGCATGTTTCTGAGCATGGTTGCCTTATGAACCTTTAAAGAATCATATCCTCTATATTTTAACAGCTCAATTTTTTGTTTGATTAAAATTAGTGATGAAAGTACTCTTTTTCAGTTGTCCATAGCCTCTTAAACCTAGTGCCTTTTAGTTGTGAAAGCTGTGGTATTTGCTGTTACTTCATTACAATACTTTTAACTTATAGTTCCTTATAAGCTTCTTTTCCCTTCAGAATGTTGTTGTTGCTGTTGGTAAGTACAAAAGCCACCAATATAGAAGATAGATTCTATTTACCTTGTCCACACAGAGTTCCTAGATATTGTTTATTGAGTTAAATTGTAGTGGGGATGATAGTGGAAGTCAAGTTCACTTTGTGTGCTAACTCCTTACCTCCAAACCCCAGACTTTGAGAACAACAGTATTGCTGCTTCCATTTTGTAAAACAGGAGATGAGGAGAATTTTTTATACAAAGCAAAAGGAGAAGAGGCAAGAGAGTAAATGAAAACTTCATGGTGTCTTCTTCCTGCCCCTGTTTTAATCCCTCTCCATCTCCCTTCCCTGCTGAATGTTTCTGATTTATAGGTGCCTGCTAGTTTTTCTTTCTTTTTCCTGATCCCTTATTTGGTTCCTCTGTACTCCTTCTGTAAGTGAAACCATCCAGTATTTTTCTCTTTCCTTCTGATTTATTTCACTGAGCATAACCCCTTCCAGCTCCAGTTGCTGCAAATGACATGAGTTTACCTTTTTGTTAGCTGAGTAGTATTCCAGTGTGTATAATACTATATCTTCTTGATCCTTTCATCTGTTTTGGGACATTTAGGTTGTTTCTGTATCTTAGCTATTGTAAATAGTGCTGTAATAAACATAGGAGTGCAAGTTTCCTTTCAAATTAATGTTTTTGTATCCTTTCGGTAGATCCCTAGGAGTAGAATCACTAGGTCATATGGTAGCTCCATTTTTAGTAGTACGAGGAACCTCCACACAGCTTTCCATAGTGGTTGGACAAGTTTGCATTCACACCAGAAGTGTAGGAGAGTTCCTTTTTCTCCACATCCTTGCTAGCATTTGTTGTTGCCTGTTTTTTTAATGTTTGCCATTCTCACTGGTGTGAGGTGGTATCTCGTTGTGATTTTGATTTCCATTTCCCTGATTATAAGTGATGTTGAACATTTTTTTCATATACCTGTTGGCCATTTGTATTTCTTCTTTAGAGAAGTGTTGTTACAGGTCAGGGAGAACAGCAGCCCAGAACTCCCATACCTGCCCCCATACCTTCACTCTAAATAGGTTCTGCCATCCACCACATCAAGACAAAACATAGGAGACACTTAGTGGAAAGAAACTTAAATATAATTACTGTGCAAAACAGAAAAGTCAGAGAATATAGTTTTTAAATCAAGCACCTAATGTCACCCATCACCTCGTAGGCAAAAGGCCACCCAATGGGATTGGCCCAAAGCAAGGCCCGAAAGCCTGCCACGAGTCTAAAGCACCTTCTGTTGGGAACCCATAGAAAAGGGTCAAAAACAATCAGACAAGTCTGTGAGTAAAAGAGCAAAGTCAAATCAACATCAACGTTGCCATTGTTAAGTTCCCCATGGGTCTCTCACCCACATGTTTCAATCAGGCCAGTGCAGCTTCTTTACAAGTCTCTCTGCTCCTTATTCCTCTCCATCTTGCTTCCTTCCTTCTCCAGTCCCCTCTCTCTAGCTTCTTCTTTCCTCTCCAGCTTCTTATCTCTCCTATTCAGCTCCACCCTCCCTTGGATGGGGCAGGAACCTGGAACCTCCCCTTTTCCTGGGGACCGTCCTGTTACAGTGTCTTTTTAGCTCTCCTACACATTTTTTGACTAGATTGTTTGTTTTTGTTGAGTCATGTGAGCTCTTTGTAGATCTTTGAAATTAGCCCCTTATCAATTGGAGTGCAAATATTTTCTCCAAATCAGTACCACATCAGTAGGGTGTCTCTTGTTTTGGTATTGTCTCATTTTCTGTGCGGAAGCTTTTTAGTTTGATGTAGTCCCAGCTGTTTATCTTTTCCTTCACTTTCTTTGCTTCAAGGGATGAGTCTTTAAAGATGTTTCTGAGATGTATGTCACTCAGTGTTTTGCCTCTATTTTCTTCTATATATTTTATGGTTGCAGGTCTTATGTTCAATTCTTTTATCCATTTTGAGTTGATTTTTGTGTATGGTGTGAGATAGTAGTTTCGTTTCGTTCTTTTGCATGTGGTGGTCCAGTTTTCCCAGCACCACTTATTTATTTATTTATTGTGATGTGTTGAATTACATCAATTGATTTTTGGATTTTGAACCATCCTTGTGTCCCTGGAATAAATCCGACTTTGTCTTGGTATATTATCCTTTGATGCATTGTTGAAGTCTTTTAGAATTTTATTGAGGATTTTTGTATCAGTGTTCATTATGGAGATTGGCTTATAGTTTTCTTTTTTTGTGTTGTCTTTGTTTGGTATTGGTATTAGTGCAATGTTGGCTTCATAAAATGTATTTAGTAGTATTCCTTCTTTCTTAGTTTTTTTTTAAGAGTTTTTGTAGGATAGGCACTAATTCATCTTTGATCATTTGGTAGAATTCATTTGTGAAACCATCTGGTTCTGGGGCTTTTGTGTTGGGTAAGGGTTTTGATTACTGTTTCAGTTTCGTTGCTTGTACTTGGTTTGTTTAGGTTTTCTATTTCTTTATCTAGCTTTGGATGATTGCATACTTCTAAGAATTTCTCCATCTCTTCTGGATTGTTGAACTTGTTTGCATATAAATGTTCATAGTAATCTCTGATTATTCTTTGGCTTTCTGCTGTGTCTGTTGTAATTTCTCCTCTTTCATTTATGATACTATTTATTTGGGTTTTCTCCCATTTTTTTTTCTACCTTAGCCTGGCTAGAGTTTTTTCTATTTTATTTTTCTGAAGAACCAACTTTTGGTTTCGATGATCTTTTGGATTTTTAAAAATTTCTATTTCATTTATTCTTTAATTTTTATTACTTATTTTGTTCTACTGTTTTTTTTTTTGAAAAGATTTATTTATGCATACAAGCTGGGGAACAGGCCAGAGGCGTGGGGCAGCAAGAGGGTTCACCAGAGACAGAGTGGGGAGCAGAACAGGCAGAGCGACGAAAATACACTGCTGAGGGGAGCAGTAGGCGAGACAGGAGAAGTCCACCACGCTATGTGGGAATCTCCCCGGCCGGGCTTCGAACTCGCGTCGCCACTGCCGACAGCTCCACAGCGCAGCAGTTAAGTGCTGCGCCACCAGGGAGGCCCTTTTATTTGGGGGGGGGGGTTGTTGTTCTTTTTCTAGTTCTTTGAGAAAGGAGATTAGGTTGTGTCTTTGCTTTGGAGTCTTTTTCTTGATGTGGGCCTGTATTTTTATATACTTCCTTTTATTACTGCTTTTCCTGTGTCCCATACATTTGCAAAATTTTGTCCTCATTGTCATTTGTTGAAGTGTTCTTTTTTTTAATTTCTTTGATATCCTCATTAATCCAGTGGTCTTCCAGAAGTGTGGGCTTCAATCTCCATGATGTTGAAGGGTTCCTTACTTTCTTTTCATTGTTATTTCTACTTTGATGGCTTTATGATCAGAGAATATATTTGGTATGATTTTGATCTTCATGTATCTCTCGATGTTTGTTTTGTGGCCCAGTATGTGATCAGTCCTGGAGGATGATCTATGTGCACTTGAGAAAAATGCGTATTCGTATTTTTTGGGTTTGTTGTCCTATAAATGTCTGTTAAGCCCGTTAGGTCTAGGTCCTTATTTAGAGCTCTGGTGTCATTGTTTATTTTTTGTCTCTTTGGTCAGGCTATTGGTGAGAGTGGGTGTTGAAGTCTCCTACTACATATGTATTTTCTCTGATGTCTGTTTTCAGAGATGATGATAATTGTCTCATATATTTTGGTATTCCTTCATTTAGTGAGTATCTGTTCATGAGTGTTATATCTTCCTGTTTCATTGTCCTGTTAATCATAATGTAGTGACCACTCATATATCTTTTTACCTTTTTCAGTTTGAATTTTATTTTATCTGATATAAATATAGCTGTTCTTGCCTTGTTTTGGGGTCCATATGCTTTTAGAATTGTTTTCCAATCTTTTCCTTTTGATCTATGTCTATCTTTTGCAGTTAAATGTGTTTCCTGGAGACAGCATATGGTTGGATTTTGCTTTTTAATCCAGTCTGCTACTGTGTTTCTTTTTATTAATGAGTTTAGTCCATTTAAATCCAGGGTTATTATTGATACATTGGAGTCTGTACATGCCATTTTGTTTGTCCTTTTTTTGGTTCTATTCCTTACCTTATTCTGTTCTTCCTAGTCATTCCTCTGTTGGTTTTGGCTTTAGGGTTTTTGTATTATTTTTTGGAGTGGGGGTTTAGTGGTAATTAATTTCTGAAGATTTTGTTTGTCTGAGAAGGTCTTTATTTTCCCTCATAAAGGAAGGAGAGCTTTGTTGGTAAAGTTCTTAGTTGGCATTTTATGTCTTGGAGTTTGTTGACTATGTCACTCCATTTTCTTCTTGTCTGTAGTATTTCTTCAGAGAAATCTGATGTCAGCCTAATCTGTTTTCCTTTTTAAGTTACCTGTTTCTTTTCTCCTTATCAGCTTAATTTTTTTTTTCTTTGTCTTGGACTTTTGGAAGCTTCACTATTATGTGTCTTGCTGTATTTCTCCTTTCATTATGGTTATGTGGCATTCTAGCTTCCTGTATGTCTATTTTCATTTCCTTCTTCCTGTTGGGAAGTTATCTTCAATTATTTCCTTGAATAAGTTCTCTGTTACTTTGTGTCTCTCTCCACCTTCTGGAATACCTATGATTCTTACATTTCCTTTCCTCGTGGTGTCACATAATTCTTGGTGTATTTCTTCATTTTTTCTTTTGTCTATTTCCTTTTCTCTTTTAGTTTTTTTTATAGCTGTGTCTTCAAGAACACTGACTTGTTCTTCCAGTTCATCAATTCTGCTTTTGTTGCTTTTCCCCGAATTCTTTAGCTCCTCCTTAAATCTTTTAATTTCTTGCATTTCATCCTTTAATTCCATCTTTAAAGATGCATTTTCATTCTTGAATTCATTGGTTATATTTTTCATATCATTCTTTTCCTTTTTTCTTTAAGTTTTTTAATAATGGTGATTCTGAATTCTCATTTTGTCAGGTAGAGAAATTCTTCCATGTCAGTGTTGTGTTCTGGGGGCTGATTTTCTTTCTGTGGTGTGTCATTTTCCAGAGGGTTTGCTTGGCTATTTGTATTTTCCCTTTTACCTATTGTTTGCTTTTGAATTTGTTCTATGCATGGGGCCAGTGGGCCACTGGTGCTGGAGGGCATTTCTTCAGGGTGCTCCTTCTGGGACATCAGGCACTGGTGGTCTAACACTGTCTCACCAGGCTTCTCAGGAAATGTGATGCTATGGATGGACTGGTGATCTCTAGCCTTAAAGGTCACCGTGTCTCTGTAAAGTGCTGGTCTATTTCCCTGCTTGTGCATCTTCACCTTTGGCTACTGAACCCTCCCTCTGCCTTCCGGGCTTCACTCACAATTGTGGGGGAGGAGTGCACAGGTGCATAGGTGTCGCTGGCCTCCAACAGCTGTGTTTGGACTTACGTGCACTCCCCTCTATATCTTTCTTTTTTAATTAATTCTTAATTGAGAGAATATCTGAATACCCCATCAGCTGTCCAGTTTTCCAACACCCTTTATTGAAGAGGGTATCCTTGTTCCAGTGTATGTTCGTGGCTCCTTTGTCACAGATTACTTGTCCATATAGGTGTGGGTTTATTTCTGACCTCTCAACTGTATTCCATTGGCCCGTTTGTATTGTTGTTGTTGGTCTACTACCAGGTTGTTTTAATTATTATCACTTTATAATATAATTTGAAGTTTGGATGTGTGAACCTCCAATCCATTCTCTCTCCTTTTTTTTTTTTTCGTTAGGATTGCCTTTGCTATTTGGGGTCTTTTGTGTCCCATACTGAATTTCAATAATGTTTGTTTCATTTCTTTTTTAAAAGATTTATTTTTCTTTATGCATACAAGAACTGGGTTGTAGACCAGAGGTGTGGGGGGTGAGAGGATTCACCAGAGACAGAGTGGGGAGCAGAACAGGCGGATCTGCTGAAATACAGTGCTGAGGGGAGCTGCGGACAAGACAGGAGAGGTCTGCTGCACCATGTGGGTTAGCTCCCTGGCCAGGGATTGAACTTATGCTGCAGTGGCTGGCGATAGCTTGATAGCACTGAGACTTTAACCCCTGCACTACCATGTTTGTTTCATTTCTTAGAAAAATGCCATTGATATTTTTAATGTGATTGACTGTGTATTACACATTCTATTATATTTTTTGTACATTACTTTGGGTAATATTGTCATTTGACAGTGTTGATTCTTCTAATCTATGAGTGGGGAATATTTTTCTATCTGTGTCTTCTGTTTCTTTCAACAATATCTTATAGTTTTCTTTGTATAGATCTTTTACCTCCTTTGTTAGGGTTACTTCTAGGTATTTAACTTTTTTTGGTGTTACCGATATTGAGATTACATTAGTAAGATCTTCCTCTTTTATTTCATTGTTTATATTATAAAAAGACAATTAATACTTTTGTGTGGATTTTATACTCTGCCACTTTACTAAACTGATTTAGTTTTTCCATTGAATCTTGAGGGCTCTGTATAATTTAATGTAATCTGGAAATAATGATAGCTTTAGTTCTTCTTTCTCAATTTGGATTCATTTTATATCTTTCTCTTATCTAATTGTTCTAGCTACAACTTCTAATACTATATTGAATATTAGTGGTGAGAGTGGACATCCTTGTCTTGTACCAGGTCTCAGTGGAAAGGCTTTCAATTTTTCACATTAAGAATGATATTAGTGCTTGATTTGGCAGTTCATATACTAAAATTGGAATAATATAAAGAAGATTAGCATGGTTCCTGTGCAAGGATGTCACACAAATTCATGAAGCATTCTGTATTTAAAAAAAAGAGAATGATATTGGCTCTGGTTTTGTTGTAGACAATTTTTATCATGTTACATTATATGTTCCATTTAGCTACAGTTTTTCATCAAAAATATATGTTGAATCTTATCAAATCCTTTCTCAGCACCTATTAGTATGGTCCTAAAGTTTTTATCTTTTCTTTTTGTTGAAGTGATGAATTATATTGGTTGATTTTTTTCAGAGGTTGAACCACAGTTGTGTCCCTGGTAGGAATTCCACTTGGTCATGGTATATCATATTTTTAAGGCAATGTTGGATTCACTTTGTTAGATTTTATTAAGGATATTTGCATCTGCAGTCTTTAGGGAAATTGGTCTGTCATTTTCTTTTATTATGTTACCTTTGTTTGGGTTTGGTATTAGAGTAATTTTGGTCTATTCCAAAGTATTTGGAAATGTTCCTTCTTTTTCAGTTTTTTTGGAAGAATTTGAGCCGGATAGGTATTACTTCATCTTTGAAGGTCTGGTAGAATTCATTTGTGGGGCCTCCCCGGTGGCGCAGCAGTTAAGCGCTGCGCTGTGGAGCTGTCGGCAGCGGCGACGCGAGTTCGACGCCCGGCCGGGGAGAATCCCACATGGTGCGGCAGACCTCTCCTGCCTCGCCCGCTGCTCCCCTCAGCAGTGTACCTCTGATCTGCCTGTTCTGCTACCCGCTCTGTCTCTGGTGAACCCTCTCGCCGCCCCACACCTCTGGCTTGTACCCCAGCTTGTATGTATAAATAAAAAAATAAAAATAAAAATAAATCTAAAAAAAAAAAGAATTCATTTGTGAAGACATCTGGTTCTGAATTTTTGTTTTAGGGAGCATTTTGATTACCGTTTCAATTTTGTTGCTTGTGGTTGATTTGTTTAGGATTGTAATTTCTTTATATTCAGTCTCAGATGATTGTATAATTCTAAGAATTTTTCCATCTCTTCCAGCTTATTGGCTTTGTTAGTGTTTAGATGTTTATAGTAATCTCTAATTACTCTGAATTTCTGCAGCATCTGTTGTAATTTCTCCTGTTTCATTTTTTATCCCATTTGTGATTTCTCCCTTATTTTCTTTGTGAGCCTTAGTGTAGGTTTGTCTATTTTGTTTAATTTTTCAAAGAACAAGCTTTTGTTTTCATTTATCTTTTGTACTGTCTTTTAAAATTTCTATTTCATATATTTCTGCTTTGTTTTTTTTAATATCTGTTTTTCTACTGGCTTTTGGATTTGCTTGCTCTTGTTTTCTAATCCCTCAAGTTGTGAGAGAAGGTTGTTTATTTGAGCTCTTTCTTGTTTCTTGATGTGGACCTGTATTGCTATATACTTCCCTCTTAGTACTGCTTTTGCTGCATTCCATAAATTTTGGAAAGTTGTGTGGAATCATTCATTTTGATGTACTGTTTGAGTTCTTCATTAACACAGTAGTCTTTTGGTAGTGTGTTGTTCAGTCTCTATGTATTGAAGTATGTCCCTGTTTTCTTGGGTTCATTGATGTCTAGTTTGACTCCTTTTATAGTCCGAGATGCTAGGTGTGATTTCAGTCTTTGTTAATTTGTTGATACTTGTTTTGTGATCCAGAATGTGGTATATCTGGAAAATGTCCCATTTGCACTTGAGAAAAATGTATATTCTGCTTTTAGGGGGTGTCATACCATGTAAATTTCTGTTTGTTCTGTAAGGTCTAGTTCTCTGTTTAAGGCTATTGTATGTTTATTTTCTGTCTGGTTGAGCTGTCCATTGATGAAAGTGGGGTGTTGAAGTCTACTACAAATGTGTTTCTTCCAGTGTATCTTTTCAGTTGATATTAGTTACCTAGTTTATTTTGGTACTCTTTATTTGGTGAGTATACATTAATGAATGTTATGTCTTGATATATCATTCCCTTAATCATTATATATTCTCCTTCCCTGTCTCTTGTGACTTTTTTAAACTGAAAATATATTCTGTCAGATTGGTGGATAGTATGGCTGTTCTGCTTTCTTTTGTATCCCATTCATTTCTAGGATTGTTTCTCAGCCCTTTACTTTGAGCTGATGTTTGTCTTTGGAGTTAAGGTATGTCTCCTGAAGAGAACAGAATATTGTACCTTGTTTCCTGTTCCAACTAGAAACTCTATGTCTTTTAATGGATGAGTTCAATCCATTTACATTTAGAGTGATTATTGATATGTGATAGCCTGTTGCCATTTCTTTCTTAATTTTTGTGGTTCAGTCTATTTTCTTATTCATTTTTTTGTATATTTTCCTTTCTTTGGTTTAGATGTGTAAGCTCCTTTCAGTATTTCTTGGAGGGATGGTTTAGTGTTTGCAAATTCCTTGAGTTCCTCTATATCTGAAAAGGCTTTATTTCTCCCTCATATCTGAAGCAAAGTCTTGCAGGGTTTAATATTCTTGACTGGCAGTTTTTTTCCTTAAAGTATTTGGATCATGTTGTTCCATTCTCTCCTTGCCCATAGTGTTTTTTCAGAAAAGTATGATGTGCCTTTATATCTTATCTGCTGCTTCCCACTTGCCAGCTTCAATATTCTTTCTTTGTCTTGAAATATTGGAAGTTTCACTGCTGTACATTTGGGTCTTTCATCTTGTTTTATTTCAGAACACTGGGGTTCTTTTGATTTCCTGGATTTGTGTATTTATTCCCTTCTCTAGATTCAGAATTTTTCCTGCATTGGTTTTTAAATACAGTTTCTATTCTTTTCTCTCTCTTATTCTCCTCTGGTATTCCCATTATTCTTTTGTTTTTATTTATTTTTAACTGAGGTAATATTGGGGTACCCCCCTCAGGTATTACCATATAGTACACCCACCACCAACTCACCCAAGTCCACCACCATAGACCATTATGCTTCCTTTCCTCTTTGTTCCTTCCCATCTCCCACATCTTCCCCCCTTGGTGTTTCATTTCTGTAGTAAGCCATCAAGGGTTAGTTTTTCAGCTTGTCTTTATCTGACTATTAATTTAGTTACTTTATATTCCACCTGTTAGTGACACCATCCAGTATTTATCATTCTCCGTTTAACTTATTTCACTTAACATTATCCTTTCAAGCTCTAACCATGTTGCTACAATGGCACGAGTTTATCTTTTATTCTTATGTTGCCTTTCCTCATGGAGTGAGATAATTCTCAGAATCTTTCTGCAATTATTTTACTTCATTTCTCTCATTTTGTTCTACCCCTCTTTGTACATTTGCACCCTCAAAGTACACTAACTCATTCTTCCATTTCATTTATTAACTTCTGTGACTTTCTCCTGATTTTTTCATCTATATACCCTTTATATCTCAAACCTCCATTTTAATCTCTTCTTCGAGCTCCATTTTCTGTCTTAAGTTCATTAATTTCATTTCTAAGGAAATTCAGTTGTTTTTCTTATTTTTTTCCCATTTCTTCATATTTCTTTATCATTCCAATTTTTAACTCTGTATCTGTTAGGAAGAACATATCTTCTATGTCTTTGAAGTTTCGTTCCAGAGATTTGTCCTCTGTGTTATACTATTCACTTGAGGACTCATGTTGCTATTATTTGCTTTGGGGCCCATCTGCTGTAACTGCTACTGTGACTGGGGCTTCCTCTGGATGTGTCTCCTCCCCCCTAACTGGTCAGGAGAGTCACCAGTCTGGGCAGGAAGCTTCTGGAGTTTTGCAGGATGTCACATGGCCAGACACTGTTCTGTTACCTCCCTTGGTCTCATAGGTCTGGGCTGGTGCTGGTGTAATCTAGCAGGTGGTTATATGACCTGGGGCTACTCTGGCACATCCCCCTACCTGGGTCCTGGATCTCAGGGTTTGGGTGGATACTGGAGTAGTTTGCAGGCAGTTGCATAAAAATCACTGACAGTATTACGTCATTGTAATATTAAATCAACAAATTAATATAGAATATAATTAAATTTTCCCTTGGAATTTCCAATGAATAAATGGCCTAGAAATGAGCTTAGTAATAAGTAAGATTTATAAAGCAACCTATAAAAAGAATTGATGGAAACAACCTAAATGCCCCAAAACAGATGAATGGATTAAGAAGATGTCTGTGTGTGTGTGTATGTATGTATGTATGTATGTGTGTATGTGTGTGTGTATATATATATATGCACACACACAATGTATACTATTCAGTTATCAAGAAAGATAAATTCATGCCATTTGCATTAATGTGGATGGAGCTGAAAGGGATTATTGCTAAGCAAAATAAGTCAGAAGGAAAAAGAAAAGTATTGAATGGTTTCACTTATAGGTGAACCGTGGAAAAAACAAACAAAGGGTCAGGAAAAAAAACTTGCAAGCTGACCATGGATTTGAGACAAACAGCAAGGGAAGGGAGGGAGAGGGAGAATGGTCGAAAGAGGGGAGGGAAGAGCACAAAGGACTGTAGTGATGAATGGTTCACAGGTGCTGTGGTCATGGGAGAACTATGGGGACTACACCTGAGGGGAGAACAGTGTTGTAAGGAAATAAAGTAATTTTTTAAAAGAAGATAAAATAAAATAAAGAAGTGAGCAAATCTAATAATTTCTCCATTATGACCTCCATTCTATTAATAAGGTGTATCAAATTTATTGATTTGTGTATGTTGGATCAATTTTATATCCCAGGGATAGATCCCACTTAATCATTGTGTATGTTTCTTTTAACGTGCTGTTGAATAGTATCCTTATCTTGCATTGGTATTGGAGTAATGCTTAAACTCATAAGAAGAATTTAAGTGTTTTCCTTCATCAATTTTTGGGACAATTTTTAGAAGGATTGGCATTCCTCTCAAAAGTTTGCTTGAATTTACCAGTGAAACCATCTGGACCTCGTGTTTTGTTTTCTTTTGTTTGTTTGATTTTGAGTATTGATTTAATTTCCTTACATTTCATTAGTCTTCTCAAGCTTTCTGTATCTTTGTGAATCAGTCCTGGTAGTTTGTATGTTTCTGGGAATTTTATCTGTTTCTTTTAGTTCATCCAGTTTGTTAGCAGAGATTTTTTTGTGGTCGTCTCTTATAATTCTTTATTTCTTGGCATCAGTTATAATGTGTCCTCTTTCATTTCTGATTTTATTTAAATCTCTTTTTTATTCTAGTTAAAGCCTTGTCAATTTTATTTTTTTCAAAAAGCCATCTTTTAGTTCTATTATCGTTTCTATTGTTTTTTCTGTTTATTTTTTTATTAACTTCTTCCATTAATTTTGAACTTTTTCCTTTTTCTCATTCCCTTGAGGTATAGGTCACATTATTTATTTGAGAGATTTAGGTTTTTGTTAGTGTTAATATTTATGATTGCAGACTTCTTAGACCTGATTTTGCTGTATCTCACAAATTTTGGTAATTGTGTTTCTATATTTGTTTTATTAAAGATATTTTTTAATTTCTCTTTTGATTTTCTCATTGACCCGTTGTTGTTCAGGAATTCCACTGTCTTGTTATTTGAATTTTTCTGAAAATAAATTGCAGTTATTCTAATCTTTGTTTCACTGTGTGTAACACACTTTTTCCCCCTTCTGGTTATTTAAAAAAATTGGTTTGATATGCCTTGATGTAATTTTCTTTATATTTCTTACACTTAGGGTTCATTAAGCTTCTTGGCTCTGTGAGTTTATGGTTCTCATCATATTCAGAAATTTTGGATCATTTCTTCAAATACTTTTTTTTTCTTCTTTTATTCCCTTTTAGCAATTGCATTTATTTTTTATGCCTCTTGAAGTCACACAACTCATTGATTCTCTATTTTTCAGCATATTAGTTTTACAATCAGCAGTTCTTTTTTATAATATCTATTGCTATGTTTTCACCATTCTTTTTATCTACCATGTCAAATTTGCTGTTAATCTCATTTAGCTTAATTTTGTCTCACATTTTAGTTTTTATCTTTAGGAACTTGATTTGCCTTTTTTCTTGTATCTTCTGTCTCTCTACTTAATTTTTATGTATGTGGAATGGAGTTATAACAACTTCCTTGTCTGCTAATTCTAACATACATGAATTGCAGATTGGTTTTGATTGATTTTTTTCTCCTAATTATGCATTGTATTTTCATTCTCTTTTGTATGCTTGGTAAATTTTTATAAAATTTCAGATATAGTGAATTTTACTTTGATGGTTGCTGGATGCTTTTGTACTGCCTTAAGTACTGTTGAACTTTATTCTCAAATTAGGAGAAACAAGTTGATAATTTTGAGTCTTCCTAAAATCTAAAGACTTTTTTATGTAGGACCAAAGCAGCACATAGCTTTGGACTACTCATTACTCATGCAGGATGCATCCAAGTGCTCTTAACATTTATTGCATGAATTAGATTTTTCCTGTATGACTGGTGGAGACAGGAAATATTTTACACTCCACTTGAATTCTCATTTCCCTTTCATCCTTTAAGATAGTGCATCACATGGACTTTATTTTTTATTCACACATATAGGCTTATTAATAATCTTCTAAATACTTGGAGACCTTCTTTAGATCTCTGTATTGCTTTCTCTGCTCCTCTCACCTCTGTGATTGTCTGACCTGCTAAATATATTGGTCATGATCTTCCCTGACCCCCAGCTTTGTTTGAACTCAAGGAATCCACCAGATTCTTACCTTACCTGCACTACAGCCTGAAAGTTCTCAATGTCATAGACTAGGTAATCATAGAACACACTGGATTTGTTTTCAGTCTCTTAAGGATCACATGCCTTTTTCTTTTAATTGTTATTTTTATTTATGTCTTTTGCATTACTGTTTATTCCCCATAGGTTTCCCACCACTAATTCGACCGTGTACCATCACCAAGTCCCCTGTGCTCCCCTCCCCCGTTCTGAGCACCAATCTCCCCCCATCTCGCTGATTGTCACTCTTGCATTTGGTTCCCCTATATTCCTGTGATAAGTGAGACCATTCGATATTTATCTTTTTCTTTTTGGCTTATTTCACTGAGCATGATCCCTTCTAGTTCCATCCATGTTGCTGCGAATTGCATGTGTTTATCTTTTTTGAATGCTGAATAGTATTCCATTGTGTATATATACCACATTTTCTTGATCCAGTCATTTATTTTTGGGCATCTGGGTTGTTTCCATACCTTCGCTATTGTAAATAGTGCTGCATATTCTTGTATTCTTGAATATCCTTTCTTGAATATCCTTTCCAATTAGTGTTTTTGTGTCCTTTGGGTATATTCCCAAAGGTGGTATTTCGTATGGTAGCTCCATGTTTATTACTTTGAGGAAACGCCATACAGCTTTCCACAGTGGTTGGACCAGTTTGCATTCCCACCAGCAGTGTAGAAGAGTTCCTTTTTCTCCACATCCTCGCCAGCATTTGTTGTTGCCTGTTTTTTTAATGTGTGCCATTCTCACTAGCGTGAGGTGGTATCTCATTGTGGTTTTGATTTGCATTTCCCTGATTATAAGTGATGTTGAACATTTTTTCATATGGCTGTTGGCCATTTGCTTTTCTTCTTTGGAGAAGTGCCTTTTTAGTTCTTCTGCCCATTTTTTGACTGGATTGTTGATTTTGTTTTTGTTGAGTTGTGTGTGCTCCGTGTAGATTTTAGTTATCAGTCCTTTATCGGTTGTATTGTGTGCAAAGATTTTCTCCCAATTAGTAGGGTGTCTATTTGTTTTGATTATTGTCTCTTTTGCTGGACAGAAGCTTTTTAGTTTGATGTATTCCCATCTGTTTATCTTTTCCTTGACTTTCTTTGCTTTTTGGGATGTGTCTTTAAAGATTTTGGTGAGATGTATGTCGTGCAGAGTTTTGCCTATATTTTCTTCTATAAATTTTATGGTTTCAGGTCTTACATCCAGGTCTTTTATAAATTTGGAGTTGGTTTTTGTGCATGGTGTGAGGTAGTAGTCTAGCTTCATTTTTTGCTTGTAGCAGTCCAGTTTTCCCAGCACCATTTATTGAACAAGCTAACCTTGTTCCATTGTATATTCTTCGCTCTTTTGTCAAAGATTAGTTGTTCATAGGTATGTGGGTTTATTTTTGGGTTTTCTATTCGATTCCATTGGTCTGTGCTTCTGTTTTGTGCTGTTTTAATTATTATGGCTTTGTAGTATAGTTTGAAATCTAGGAATGTAATCCCTCCATTTTCTTTCTTTTTAGTCAGGAGGGCTTTGGCTATTTGAAGATTTTTGTGGTTCCATGTGAATTTCATCAATATTTGTTCTATTTCTTTGAAGAATATCATTGAGATTTTTATCGGAATAGCATTGAATCTGTAAATTGCTTTTGGTAGTATGGCCATTTTGATAATGATAATTCTTCCAATCCATGAACATGGGATGTCTTTCCATTTTTTTGTGTGTCCTCTATTTCTCTTAATAGGGTCTTATAGTTTTGTTTGTATAAGTCCTTTACCTCTTTTGTTAGGTTTATTCCCAGGTATTTGTTTTTTTTTTTTGTTTCAATTTTGAAGGGGGTGATTCTTTTGATTTCTTCTTCTTCTGACTGAGTGTTTGTATATAGGAAGGCTACTGATTTTTGTGTGTTGATTTTGTATCCTTTTACTTTACTGAACTGGTGTATAATTTTGAGTAGTTTTTCTATGGAGTTTTTAAGATTCTCTATGTATATTATCATATCATCTGCGAAAAGTGATAATTTCTTATTTCCCTATTTGGATTCCTTGTATGTCTTTCTCTTGTCTTACTGCTCTGGCTAGGACTTCCAGTATTATATTGAAGAGCAATGGTGAAAGTAGACATCCGTGCCTTGTTCCTGATCTTAGGGAAAAGGCTTTCAGCTTCTTACCAGTGAGGTTAATATTGGTGGTGGGTTTGTTGTATGTGGCTTTTATTATGTTGAGGTATATTCCTTCTATCCCAAGGATTTCAAGGGCCTTTATCATGAATGGATGTTGCACTTTGTCGAATGCTTTCTCAGCATCTATTGATATAATCATATCGTTTTTATTTTTCTTTTTGTTGATGTGTTGGATTACATTGATTGATTTTCAGATGTTGAACCATCCTTGTGTCCCTGGAATAAATCCCACTTGGTCATGGTGTATTATCTTTTGAATGCATTGCTGGATCCTGCTGGCTAGTATTTTGTTGAATATTTTTGCATCAGTGTTCATTAGAGACATTGGTCTGTAGTTTTCTTTTCTTGCGTTGTCTTTGTTTGGTTTTGGTATTAGTGTGATATTGGCTTCATAGAATGTGTTTGGTAGTATTCCTTCCTTCTCAATTTTTTGAAAGAGTTTGTGTAAGATAGGGATTAGTTCATTTTTTAACATTTGGTAGAATTCGTTTATGAAACCATCTGGTCCTGGGCTTTTGTTTTTTGGGGAGGGTTTGATTACTGTTTCAATTTCACTGCTTGTGATTGGCCTGTTTAGATGTTCTGTATCTTCTTTATCTAGTTTTGGGTGATTGTATAGTTTTAGGAATTTGTCCATTTCCTCTAGGTTGTTGAACTTGTTTCCATATAGCTGTTCATAGTAATTTCTGATTATTCTTTTGATTTCTGCTGTATCTGTTGTAATTTCTCCTCTTTCATTTATGATTCTATTTATTTGTGTTTTCTCCCATCTTTTCTTCATAAGCCTGGCTAGAGGTTTGTCTATTTTTTTTATTTTTTTCAAAGAACCAGCTTTTGGTTTCATTGATCTTCTGGATTGCTTTTTTTATTTCAATTTCATTTATTTCTGCTTTGATTTTTATGATTTCCTTTCTTATGTTGGCTTTTGGGTTTTTTTATTGTTCATTTTCTAGTTCTTTAAGATGGGAGATTAGATTGTTTCTTTGGGTTGTTTCTTGTTTCTTGATATGAGCCTGTATTGCTATATATTTCTCCCTTATTACTGCTTTTGCTGCATCCCAGACATTCTGGAATGTTGTGTCTTCTTTGTCATTTATTTCTAGGTATTTTTTAATTTCTTCTTTGATCTCCTCATTAGTCCAGTGGTCTTCCATCAGTGTGGGTTTCAATCTCCATGGAGTAAGCGGATTCCTTTCTTTATTTTCATGGTTTATTTCTAATTTGATTGCTTTATGATCTGAGAAGATAGTAGGTATGATTTTGACCTTAGTGTATCTGTTGAGGTTTGTTTTGTGACCTAGTATGTGAGGATCACACACCTTTAGTGCCTAACATCTGACCTCTTGAAAGATAATAGCCAAACATGGAAACAACCATGTTTCCTATATTTTAGGTGCTTTTTATTTTTAATGGGGAGAGGGCTATTTGAACCAGATGGTTGAATTGAATTCCTGCCATTCCATCTTGGACAAAAACTGAAGTCCTTGGACTGTTGAACTTTTGTCATTTTTATGATTGTCATTTAGGTAGGTCTGTTTTGTTGAAATAATTCTCTGTTCTGTTCTTTATATATTATTTTTCCATTAATTTCTGCACATGTTGCTTTTCCAGTTTTGGTTTCTACTGGTTGTTCTAGTTCCCTACATAGTTTCAATCAATTACATTATTCTTAAAATTCTGATATTATCACTTAAACAACCTTTATTTTCACGTCTACTCTTGGTGAAAAGTTCACAGTAGCTATATTGGGAAACAAAAATTAACATTTTGTGTCTATATTAGATGATGCTTATTAAGGATAGGTTATTTCTCCTTTATTTGACAGATGGTAAAAATAGCTTATTTAAAACTGTTGCAACTTTCATATATATTTATATACTTTTTTAGTAATACTTTTTATTCAGATAACATTGGTTTACATCACTATACATGGCTCATAAATACCTACCTCTTAGGATGTATGTTACCACACCATACCTACCACCAAAACATATACCTCTGTCATAGTCCTATCCATACTCTCTACTCCTACTCCCCCACTGGCAGGCTCAGTTCCACAGATTTCTAGAATTTGTCTTTAGTTCAGCCCTGTCAGACCCTTTTTTGTTTCTCTATATTCCACATATGTGCAAAGCTATCTGGTATTTTTCTTTCTGCTTCTGTCTTATTTTGCTTAGCACAAAAGCCTCCAGTTCCATACAGGTTGTTACAAATGGCAAAAAACAATCTTTTTTATAGTATTCCATTGTAGAAGGAGGGGAGAAAAAAAGAGAGGGTGGGGGACACCACATAGTCACACTCATCTCTTTGGGCAATTAGGTGGTTTACATATCTTGGCTATTGAAAATGCTGCTGCAGACACCACATAATCACACTCATCTCTTTGGGCACTTAGGTGGTTTTCATACCTTGGCTATTGAAAATACTGCTGCAGTGAACATACACATGCATATATCCTTTAGAATTACTGTATTTGGGTTATTTGTGTAGATAATAGAAGTTGAATTGCTACATCATATGGTATATATATTTTTAATATTTTGGGAAACCTACATACTGTTTTCCGTAAGGGCTGAACCAGTCTACATTCCCAATAGCAATATACAAGATTTCTCTATTCTCCATACCCTATCCAACACTTGCTGTTACCGGTGTTTTTGACATTGACCATTCTCACATGAGTGACACTTGTTTTGACTCAACATGTGGTATATTCTGGAGAATATTCCATGGGCACTTGAGAATAATGTGTGCTCAGTATTTGGGGGATGCAGTGCCTTATGAATATCAATTAAACCCATGTGTTATAACTCCTCAATTAAAGCGATTTTGTTGTTGTTATTGTTGTTGAGGTACTGCCTTGTTGGACTTCTCATTGATGAAAGTTGGGTGTTGAACTCCCCTCAACTATTATATTGCCAATGTCTGTTTTCAGGATCCTTAATAGTTGTCTTATAATTTGATGCTCCTTTGTTTGGTGCATATATTAATGAGTGTTATGTCTTCCTGATGTAACAATCCCTTTATCATTATATAATGACCATCCCTGTCTTATGTTACCTTTTTTTAAAATCTGGACATCTTTTTTATCTGATAGAAGTATGGCTGTCCCTGCCTTTCTTTGGGTCAAATTTGCCTGTAAGATTATTTTCCAACCATTTACTTTGAGCCTGTTTATATGTAGAGCTGAGATGGGCTCTCCAGGAGACAGCAGAAACTTGCTTTGTTTTCTGATCAAGCAAACCATTGCGTGCCTTTTGATTGATGAGTTCAGTCCATTTTTATTTGGGGTGATTACACTGGTCAACATTGAGATCTTTACTGAATTAAAAAGGCCCTAATCTGCAGTATCTTGGTGTGCTGAACATGAATATAACCCTGGAAATTTTGTATTAGCTCTCGTTTTGAAGATATTTCATGTAATTCATTTTATATGTTTCATCATGTAAATTGATCCAGTAGGACTGCAACAACATCCTAAATCAGCCTAGAATGGTGTATTGTTGCATTGTATTGCATAATACCATCATGCACACATCATCCAGAGTTGATTGCATCATTTTCTGATGCAATGCAATACTACTGCCAGGCAGCTGCTGAAGTAGGCTGACGTCAGCAGTTCACTCTATAAAGCCCTGTTGGAAAGGTTGAGCATTGAAAATATTTCAGACTTTGTGCAAGACCTGTGCTACTGTTCCATAGAACTATTATTATTTTATCCATTTAGGCACAATACAGAACAGTAATGCCTCGAAAGTGCATTAATAGCATGGACAATTTCTGCTGTATTTGTGGGGAAGTGATGTTTGCAAACCAGAAGAAAAGTATCACTTCTCAAGTGAAGAAGGCTTATCATCTTTACTTTGGATGCAAGGTTGGTGACCAAGACAAGCCTTGGGCCCCACATATATGCTGTGCTACATGTGCAACACAGATTTCATAGTGGTTCAATGGCAAAAGACCATCAATGCCATTTGCAGTCCCCATGTTGTGAAGATAGCCAAGCAACCACATAAAAGACTGTTATTTCTGCTTGGTTCTTCCTCTTTCAGGCAGAATAACGAAGCAAAAGAAGTCAAGAATAGTCTACCCAAACATTCCGTCTGCATTGAGACCAGTTCCACATGGTGAGGGACTTCCTATTCCAGAACCTCCAGCAGAATATTCTCTTGATTCATCTGATGAGGACAGCTGACCTGTTCTCCTGTTCCAGCAGCATGCAGTGATCCAGATTTTCACTTGAGAATAATGGTGCATCATCAACCCCACACAGACTAACACAGGAAGCACTAAATGACCTGGTTCGTGATTTGGACTTATCCAAGAACAAGGCAGAATTGCTAGGATCAAGACTCCAACAATGGACTCTTATAGAAGATGTCACAATTACTTTCTATCGAAAGTGCCACCAGCAGTTGGAGCCTTTCTTCAGAAAGGAAAGTACTCTTGGTATTCTGTTCCAACATTGAGGGCCTCATGAATGCCTTAGAAATCACTCATGACCCACAAGAATGGAGACTATTCCTAGACTCTTCGAAAGTGAGGCTTAAGGCTGTGCTTTTGCACAATGGAAACCATCTTCCATCTATTCCAGTAGCACATGGAGTCCACATGAAAGAGACATACGATAACTTAAAGCAGCTACTGAATACCATTGAGTATAACAAGTACAGCTGGCATGTCTGTGGTGATTTGAAGCTAGTTGCCCTTTTAATGGGACTGCAGCAGGGCTATACAAAATACTTATGTTTCTTATGTGAGTGGGATAGCCAAGCAAGTGAATTGCACTACTTCTGGAAGGAATGGACTCGCAGACAAAATGCAAAAGTTGGAGAGAATATCCAGCACCTAGCTCTGGTCGAGGCTCACAAAAACCTGCTACCACCCCTTCACATCAAACTAGGTTTGATGAAGAATTTTGTGAAAGCCATGGACTGGACCTTGCCAGCTTTCTAATACCTGCATGAAAAATTTCCTCGACTCAGTGAAGCAAAGATTTTTTTTAATATATATTTTTATTGTTATTTTTGTCTTTTACATTTTGTATTCCCCTTGGATAACCCACCCACCCGTGATCCATCTCCATGGTCCCTTGTATTCTTTTCTATTCCATTTTGTGCCCTTATCCTCCCCTACCCCACCCACTGAGTGTCTCTCTCCTATTTGGTTTCCTTATAGTCCTGTTATAAGTGAAACTATTCGATATTTTTCTTTTTCTTTCTGGCTTATTTCACTGAGTATGATCCCCTCTAATTCCATCCATGTCGCTGCAAATTGCATGTGTTTATCTTCTTTGAATGCTGAATAGTATTCCATTGTGTATATGTACCTGCTGGTGGGAATGTGAACTGGTCCAACCACTATGGAAATCTGTATGGCGATTCCTCAAACTGCTACACATGGAGCTTCCATACGACCCAGAAATACCACCTTTGGAAATTTACCCAAAGGACACAAAAACACTAATCCGAAAGGATACTTGCACCCGTGTTTTCATTGCGGCACTGTTCACAATAGCAAAGGTATGGAAGCAACCCAGATGTCCAAAAATAGATGATTGGATCAGTGAAGCAAAGATTAAAGAGGGAGTTTTTGTGGGTCCTCAGATTCGAGAGCTCTTCAAAGATGACCACTTCAGCAACTTGCTGCAGGGTGATGTGAAACAAGCATGGAATGCTTTTCGCCTAGTGTCTACAAACTTTCTTGGGAATGTTAGGGCTGAAAACTACAAGGAACTAGTAGAAGACATGCTGATGCAGTATCTGAAACTTGGCTGCAATATGTCTCTAAAAATCCACTTCCTTCATTCCCAGCTGGATTTCTTCCTGCAAACTGTGGTATGGTTAGTGATGAACATGGCGAAATTTTCATCAAGATATCACATCAATGGAACAAAGATACCAGGGAAAATGGTCCACTACAATGCTGACTGAGTACTGCTGGACACTCCCCAGAGATCCTTCTGAATAGCTGTACAAGAGACAAGCGACGAAATCTAAGAAGTAGTCTATGACTTGATTTTTTACAGGTAATAACCATAGGCCTATTACTATTGGCATGCATTTCGTGATGTAAACATCAATTTATTGCAGTTCACAAAAAAAAACCTAGAGCAAAAATTAGAATTTGACTGTCATATTCATGTTGCGCACATACAAATTGATAGGAAATGACTAATTTTATTTCAGTAACATGACTTTTATAAAAATTTGTTGACCAGTGTTATTGATAGATGAGTTTCTACTACTGCCATTATGTCTTTAGTTTTCTTGTTCATTATATGTCCTTGTTCATATTTGGTGTGGATTTTCTACTCTTTGATTTAAATAAGAGGGCTCTTCAAAATTTCTTGAAGTGGAGCTCTATTGTTTGCAAACTACTTCATCTTCTGTTTTCTTCTGGAAAGTTTTTATTTCCCCCTCATAAATGAGTGTGGAATTCTTGGCTAACATTTTTTATCTCAAGTATTTTTTAATATACCATTCTATTCTTTCCTTGCCTGTATGGTTATTTCAGAGAAGTCTTATGATGTAAGCCTGAATGGGGTACCTTTATTGTTTATCTGTTTTTTCCTTCCCGGACACCTTCAATTTTTTCTTTGACTTGAACTCTTGGAAGTTTCACAACTATGTCTTGGTGTTGGTCTCAGTACCTTAATATAACTAGGCATTCTTTTACCATTATGGGCTAATACTTTGTTACTTTCCCAAATTAGGGAAGTTTTTCTCTATTTATTTGAATATCAACTCCTTTCCTTTGTCTTTCTCTAACCTTTCTAGAATATCCATTATCTTTATGCTGCCTTTCCTAAGAGAGTAAAATAATTCTTGTTTTTTAATATATTTTTCTTAAGATGTATCTTTTTTCTTATACCTTTGTGCATTATCATATTTGAGGTCAGTGATTTTTCTCTTTCATTTGGTCTAGTCTGCTTCCATAGTATTTTACAGATTATGTTAATAATTTTATTTTTCAGGTCATTTCTGTGAGCTCCCTTTTTTATCTTTTTAATCAGCCTTTCTACATTTTCTTCCATTTCTTTGAATTTTTTTTTATCAGGTACTGTGTTCCTGATGGGAAGATGAAAACTTCCATGTATTTGTGGTTGTGTTCTGGAAATTAGTTCTCTTCTTGCAATAACATATTTCCTTGAGGTTTCAACGTGCCACATGTTTTCCTTCTGCCCCTTTTGCTTCTTTCAATTTCCCCATTTTTGAAAAAACAACTGCAGCAGTAACATAGAGATTTACAGTACTTCTACATTTACAGTAGGTGGCACTGTGGGTTGTTCTTGTTCATTTAGCTTTTCCCAGCTTCATTTGATTTTAGATGTTTGGCCTTTCCAGTCTTCTATAGATCCAGAGACATGGTCTTGTAGTTGCTGAGGCAGTAATTGGAGAAAGGAACTTGGAGGGATTCTAACACTGATGAGAGTAAGGGCAGGGTGCTGATTCATGCCTGGAACAGCCTATTCTCCTGGAACAAAGTAAGGAGCTTCCTTTGATACCATCTTTGACCAAACAACCCCTACACTATACTTTGTGAATGAAATATATTTCAAACTGGGCTTTACTATGAGGCTATATTATATTTACAGCTTGTTATTATAAGAGAGATGAAATTAGCTTATTCATAGTACTCTGATTAAAAACTGCTGGTAAAAAAACTTTCAATAGAGCAGCCAGAAACATTGCTAACTTCTGGAGATCCCACTGGTCCAAGCCAGTGGGTCTTGCAACTTTCCGCAACATTCCACAGGCTCCAACATAACTGGTGAGACTCCAGACTCCCACCAGAGAGTGAGACAGAGTGGCAACCTTCCACAGGATTCTGTCTGCCCCCGACCCAAGCCAGTAGAGATCTCACAAGTTCTGCAAGGTGTTGCCAGTACCTGTGCAGAGTGGGGAGACTCTGGACCCATGTTGGGGAGGGTGTAAGAGTAGCCAGAAATCTTGAGGGATCTTGCTAGCACCCACCCTGACCAGCAGAGCACTCATAACCTCCCACAGGACCCACCCAGCACCTTCCCAGAGCCACAAAAGCCATGTGACTTCCCACAAGAGCCTTGCCAGTGCCCAGACTGGTGAGACCCCGACCCACATCAGGGAATAAGTCAGTGTGGCCAGAGGCCTTTACCACATCCATGAGACCCTTCCAAACTTTTGCCCAGATACATGAGAACCCTGTTCAGTGAGGGGGGAGTAGCCAAACTCAAAGGAAACCACACTTAAAACAGTTGAGTTTCAAAGCAAATAATGGGCAGAAAAATCCCTGCAAAGGACAACCTGAGTCCCCAAGCAAATTATACAACACAGAGAGAGAACAAATCCCCAGGACCCCAAGTCATTGACATGGAAACTGTTTTACCTTTCAGATACAGAGTTTAGAATTACAATGATAAATTCAAAGAAATAGATGAAAACTTAGGAAAAGAGATGAATGACATTAAAAATGAAACCAGTGAACTGAAGACAAAAAAAGAAGCTCTAAATAAGATAAAAATGGAGTTTTAGGATTTCAAAAGGGAAATACAGAAGATGAAAAACTCAGGAGAAAGTCACAGAAGTAGATTAGATGACTTGAAGCAAGAAGTCAGTGTCACTGAAGATGCAGATGTACAAAGAACCTGGGTAGAGGAGAGAATTTAAATTTTAAAAGTCACAAAACACTCCCAAAACTATCCAACTCCATGAGAAAAGGCAATGTAAAAATAATAGGAATAACAGGGGAAAGAAAGAAAGGAAGAGGAAATATATTTAAAGAAACAATGGAGGAAAACTTCTAACCTAGAGAAGGGAATAAATGTACAAATCCAGGTAACTAAAAAATAAAAAAACAAAAACCAGCATTCCTAGATAAAATGAGATCATCAGAAAGACGTGTAATAGTGAAATTTCTAAAAATTCCTGATCAAGAATATTGATGCTGACAAGAGGGAGGAATCAGATAACATATAAAGGTATCCCAATAGCCCAATCAGACTAACATCAGATTTCTCTAAAGAAACTCTACAAGAATGGAATGTCCTCTTCCAAATACTTAAAGAGAAAACTGCCAAACAAGAATACTTTGTCCTGCAAGACTCTTCTTCAGATGTGATGGGAGACTAAAGTCCTTTTCAGATATACAGAAAATCAGAGTTTGCAAACACTAAACCATCCCTTCAAAAATATTGAAAGGAGCTTGTACATTAGCTGAAAAGATGAACATGCACAAAGAACTAAATAAGGAAATAGACTGACCCACAAAAATTAAGCATAAATAGGCAGCAGTGGACTATCACATACCAGTAATCACTTTAAGCATAAATGGACTGAACTCACCATTAAAACACACAGAGGATCAGGAAACAGAATCCAGTCTTCAGGAGATATGCCTAAACTCAAATGACAAACATAAGCTTAAAGTAAAAAGTTGGGAAAGAATTATCCAAGCAAATGGGACTCTAAAAAAGACAAAGTAAAGTCATGCAGCAGACAAATATTTCCTGTTAATAAAGTTAACGAGAAAGGGAGGGACATTATATAATGATAAAGTAAATGATGCATCAAGAAGACGTAACATTCATCAGCATATATTCACCAAATGAAGGAGCACCAAAATACATTTCAACTACTGTCAACTATGAAAATAAACATTAAAAAAAAACATTTGTGGCTGGAGACTTCAACACACTTTCACCAAAGGACATATGCACTAGACAGAAAATGAACAAGTATACAGTAGCCATGAATAGAGAATTAGACCTCTTGGAACTCATAGACTTGTACAGGGCACTCTACCCCTAAAAAGTAGAATACCATTTTTTCTCAAGCACACATGGGCTATTTTCCAGAATAGACCACGTTCTGGGACACAAAGCAGGTATCAATAATTTCATGAAGATTGAAATCCTATATAGCATCTTTTTAGGTGATAAAGATACCAAACTAGATAAACAACCAAAAGGAAGCAGAGAAATTGTTTAATACATAAATACTGAACAACACATTATTTTAAGACTACTGGGTTAATGAGGAAATCAAAGAAGTAAAGAAATACTTCAAGACAAATGAAATTGAGCACACAACCATCCAAAACTTATGAGACACAGTGAAAGTAGGACTAAGAGGAAATCCATAGGAATACAGGTCCACAGCAAGAAACAAGAAAGAGCTCAAACAACCTTTTTCCTTGACTTGAGGAGTTAGAAAAACAAGAACAAACAAACCCAAAATCCAGTAGAAGAACAGAAATAATAAAAATCAAAACAGGGTATCCCTGGTGACGCAGGGGTTAAATCTCAGTTCTATCAAGCTTTAACCAGCCACCCAGCATGAATTCAAGCCCCAGTCAGGGAGTTAACACACATGGTGCAGCAGACCTCTTCTGTCTCACCTGCTGCTCCCCTCATCGGTGTATTCCAGTAGATATGACTGTTCTGCTCCCCACTCTATCTCTGGTGAATCCTCTCACCTCCTCTACCTCTGGCCTACACCCCAGTCTTGCATGCATAAATAAATAAAAATAAATCTTTTAAAAAGTCAAAACGAAAGTAAATGAAAGAGAAATTCCAAAAGATCAAGGAAATCAAGTGCTGATTCTTTTAAAAAACAAAATGAAACAGACAAACCTCTACAAATGCTTACCAAGAAAATAAAGGAGAAATCTCAAGTAGAATGAAAAAGTGCAGAAATCATAACAGGTGATGCAGAAATTCACAGGGTTCATAGTAGTCTATAGACTACTATGAATATATAGTATGAATATCTACTATGATGACAGACTACTATGAATATCTATATGATGACAAATTCAATAACCTAGAAGAGATGGACAGATTCTTAGAATTGTACAGTCATCTGACACTGAATGTGGAAGAAATAGAAACCCTGAACAAACCAATCCTTCAATGGAAGGAAATTGAAATGGTAATCAAATCCCCCTCCTAAAAAAAGTCCAGGTACAGGTGGTTTCACAAGTGAATACTACCAAACGTTCAAAGATGAACTAATGCCTCTCTGACTCAAACTCTTTCAAAAAGTTGAAGAAGGGATACTTCCAAATACTTTTTATGAGGCCAGTATTACTCTAATAACAAAACCAAACGAAAACACAAAAAAGAAAATTACAGACCAATTTCCCTGATGAGCACAGACACAATAATCCGGATAAAATCCTAGCAAGCTTAATCTAACTGCATTAAAAGGGTCATACATCATCAACAAATGAGATTCATACCAGGAACACAAGGATGGTTCCTGGAACCCAAAAATCAGTCCACATAATGTATCACATAAAGATAAGCATGTGATCCTATCAATAGATGCTGGGAAAGCATTTGATAAGAGCGAATGTCCATGTATGTTCAAAACCTTTGAAAAACTGGTGATAAATGGAACACACCTGAACATAATCAAAGCCATTTACAACAAACCAATAGCTAATATTCTCAATGGTGAAAAAATGAAAACTTTTCCACCAAGATCTGGTACAAGAGAAGTATGTCCACCCTCACTGTTGCTATTCAACATAACATTGGAAGTTATAGCTAGAGCAGATAACAAGTGAAAGGTAAAAGGTATCCAAATTGGGAAAGAAGTATAGCTATCATCTTTGCAGATGATGTTATAATATACATAGTGAACCCTCAAGATTCCACAGGAAAACTAACTGAAACCACATTAGTTTAGCAAAGCAGCACAGTATAAAGTCAACACACATAAATCAGTTGCCTTTCTATACACAAACAATAAGATAAAAGGTGTAGAAATTAAGAAAGTGATCCCATTTACAATTACACCAAAAAATATATTAAATACTTAGGAGTAAACCTAACCGAGGAGGTAAAAGAAAACTCTAAGACATTGCTGAGAGAAATAGAAGAAAACACAAAGATATGTAAAAATACCCGCTGCGCATGGATTGGGAGAGCTTACATTTTTAAAATGTCCATTCTACCCAAAGCTATATAGAGATTCAACAGAATACTAATAAAAATATCAATGGGATATTTCAAAGAATTGCTCCAGCAAATTCTAATGAAATTCATATGTAATCACAAATGACACTGAATAAAATAGCAATCTTGACAAAGAAAAGAGAATGTATGTATCACACTTCCAGACCTGAAGCTATATTATAAAGCCAGAATAATTAAAATTGCCTGGTACTGGAACAAAAACACACAGCCCAATGAATAGAATTGAGAGGCCAGAAATAAACCCGATAGTTAATCTATGACAAAAGAAACCAAAGCCACACTGAAACTAGGGATAGTCTCTTCAATAAAGGGTGTTGGGAAAACTGGACAGCTGCATGCAAAATAAAACTAGACCACAATCACACACCATACACCAAAATCAACCCAAAATGGATAAAAGACTTAGATGTAAAATATGAAACCATAAAATATATAGAAGAAAACATAAGCAAAACATTTCACAACACAAATTGTAGTGATGCCTTTAAGGATTCCTCCCCAACAGCAAGGAAGACAGAACAAAAACAACTGGCAGTACATCAAACTAAAAATCTTCTGTATAGTGAAAGAAACCATAACTAAAATGAAAAGTCACCCTACTGAATGGAAGAAAAAAATTAGCACACCATACATCTGGCAAAGGACTGATATGAAAGATATACAAAGAACTCATCAAACTACAAAAACAAAACAACCCAATGAAAAAAATGGGCAAAAGAACTCAACAGACACCTCTCCAAAGAAGACATTTGAACAGCCAACAGACACATGAAAAAATGTTCACAATCACTTACTATTAGAGAAATGCAAATCAAGACCACAGTGAGATACCATCTCACACCTGTGAGACTAGCACATATTGAAAGAAACAATTAATGCTGGTGAGGAATGCAAACTGGTCCAGCCCCAATAAAGCAGTGTGGAGGTATCTCAAACCATTAAATGTGATTCTGATATTTGACCCAGTAATTCCACTCCTAGGCATCAAAAAATTTTGAGAAACACTAATTTGAAAGGAAACTGGTACTCACATGTTTACTGCAACACTATTTACTGTATCTTAATGATGGAAACAGCCTAAGTGCCCCAGAACAGATGATATGCTATGTATACAAAATGGAATACTACTCAGCAATCAAAAAAGACAAACTTGTACCATTTGCAGCAAAATGGATGGAGCTTGAAAGGATGATGATAAGTAAAATAAGTGAGAAAGAGAAAGATAAATACAAAATGGTGCGACTAATATGTTTAGTATAAAATAAATAATAGTCAAAGCCAGGCTGAAAAACTAACTCTTTATAGGTGATTACAGAACTGAAACACCAAGGTGGGATGGGGTGGAGGACCGGAAAGAATAGAGGAGGGAAGCATAATGCTCTATGTTAGTGCAATATGGGTGAATTGGTAGTGGGTACTTCATGGTGATAATACCTGTTGGGCATACCCTAACATTACCTCAGTTAAAAATAAATCAATAAATTAACAAAATGACAAAACCAAAAAGCAGACAAACTTGCGATACTCTGACCACTGCTATACCAGCAATTAGCTGCTGATAGTGGGTTTATGTTCTGGGTTATTTTTTTTTTGTATTTTATTCTGTAAACCCTAAGTTTTTGAGAGAATTAACAACATGGGATCCTCCCTTCTACAGTGTACTTTATACATTTACTGTTAACTTTTGGGATCCAACTTATCAGCAAACGTAAATAGCTTACCCCTCCTTAATATTTAGCACATCTAGGATAGCTCTTTCCATTATTTTCCTTTCTCACTAACTATACTCCAGTTCCACAGATTTAATGTATTCTTTGATTTTGAAATATTAAATAAGAATTTTCTGTATATTTAAAAGTCAGTTTCAAAGGTTTTTTTATTAAGTGTGCAAATAATATATTTTGCTTTTCTTAAGGATGACTAAAATTAAACAGATTGTAAAGCTACTGTTTTTTCATATTTTAAGAAAATTGAAATGATAATATTTTATATTCACCTATATAAATATTTCTCATTTTTATTTAGGATTTGCTTTCCCATATGCTACATATGGACCCACATCAGCGATACACTACAGAACAGATATTAAAACACTCATGGATAACCCACAGAGACCAGTTGCCAAATGATCAGCAGAATAGAAATGATGCAGAACATGTCATTAAGGTAAACCAAACATAATTTTATGTACCTTCTAAATACTTGATATCCAATAATATGATTATATCAATTAGTGATGACCATTTATAGAATTATCTTTTTTGTGGATTTATTGATTTTTTTTAGGTTTTTTTTTAATAGCAACCATAAACTCTTCTTAACCTTCCTTACCTACTGCCTTTCTGGTGATAAAATAAAAATTCTTTGGTTGTATTTGACTTGCTCTTAAGAGACACTGCAGCTAGAACTAAATTCAAGTTTCATATGAAAACAAATGATTGGTATTAATTCTTAAGTTAATAATCATTGGTTCAATTTCCTTTATCTATATTAAACCTAGATTTTAAATTTTAGTATTTTATGTATTCATCTATTAATGGGCACTTAGGTTGTTTCCATATCTTGGCTGTTGTCAATAGTTTACCAGTGGACATAGGAGCACAAATAGCTCTTTAAGGATTAAGAAATTGTGGTATCTGTAAATACAATGAATATTATTCAGCTCTAAAAAGGAAGGAAAACTAGCTATTTGCAGCAACATGGATGAATCCAGAAGACATTATGCTAAGTGAAATAAGCCAGAAATAGAAAAGAAAAAGAATTACTTGCTATATCTTGTATGTGGGATCTAAAAAAGATTGCATAGAACCAGAGTATAATGGTGGTTACTAGAGGCAGAAAGGAGGGAGAATTGGGGAGATAGTGGCCAAAGTGTTGCAGTTATTGTAAGATAAGTAAGTCTAGAGTGATTATATATAATATGATGGCTATGATTAGCATAACTAGGTAAGAAGATATGTTAATTAGCTTGACTATAATAATCATTTTACTATGTATGTGTATGTCAAATATCATGCTATATATCTAAAATATATACAATTCTAATTACAAAATAAAATTTAAAAATATTTTAAAGCAAATAAATGAGTGGTAAAGACTGATGAAATAATATATTTTAGTGTCTTAAAAATGTGTAAGAAGCACTGTTATTAAATAAAAATATACAGTGAACTTGGTATTAACTCAACAAGGGAGCATTAATGTCCAGATCAAGTGTACTGAATCATTTACCTGGAGATAAAAAGTTATATTCTAATTAAATATCTTATGATATAAAGTGGAAATTGTTGTTTTTACCTCAAAACATTTTTATTCAACTTGTGATATTTCTTATTATTTTAGGGAGCAGTGGTTGCCACATATTCTGTCCTTACTCACAAGACCTTTCAACCAGTTCTAGAGCCTGTTGCTGCTTCAAGCTTAGCTCAACGACGGAGCATGAAAAAGCGAACATCAACTGGCCTATAAGATTTACAGAGTTCGTCAGCCAAACTGGATGAAGAGATAATTACACATTTGACTTTCTACTTAATCTTTTATCGAAGACATTGTTTTCTGTTACATTACTTGAATATTCTAAGTCTCCTTTTTTTCAGGAGGAAAGAGATTTTAAAAAAATACAGCGGTCCACAATATTCATGCTATGTTATTTTGCAATAGTGTCTCAGTTCTTATTTAAGTATATAATACTTGTCCAAAAGGTACTAACAACTTCTCTGTACACTGGCTTCTAAAGTTCCTTTCAAAGTTACTTTAACAGTTGTTCTGGTTTCACAGAGTAATGGTTTAGGGAATCATTACCAACAATCAAGATGCAAATATAATGATATAATGCCAAGAAATGTCAGTATTTTTAAAATCAGAGCCTGAAATACAGGCTTTTTTAAAAAAAAGAAGAATAAACATATATGGTAGAACCTTCTTATTTTGTATAACCAAAGAATTCCATTCATTTGACTCTGTAGTTACTAAAATGTAGGTATAGTTCAGTGTCAGCACAAAAGATATTTGTGCTAGTATGTAAACTCCTGATACAATTGGTGCCAATGTTTTTTTCGGAAGAATGAAATCACAGATAATGTATGCAGAGAAACCTATCAATTATCTGTTAGGGACCTCATCTGTGAAGAAAGGTTTCCATAAAAGTTCTGAAAATCTTACATCTAATGGCAAGTAAAGAATTTTCTATCCAAAGGCTTTATATTGGTGTATAATTTACTAAATAGGTCATCATTAAGCCTTTGAAAATAAAATACATGGTGTTGGCACTACCTTGGTTTTATGTAAATTGACTTTCAAGTCAACCAATTAGATTTAATCATTATCTGTCCCCTATATAATGAACTACACTATTGTTTTTTATACTTTCATGTGCTTTAAATTACAATGTAGCATATTAATCTACTTTGAATGCTACGGTGATGTAGTTGAAATTTTATTGTAGTGGACGTGTGCACCTAGCACACATCATGTAGTATAATGCATTTTAGGAAACTTTAGAAAATGCTACATAATAACTATACCTCAAAAAGATAAAATCACATTTTAAATAGATAAATTGATATTTTAAATAGGAAGTATTATTAATGAGCTACATAAAATTTGAGCACATTTAAACTCATTTATGAAAATAATCTGGCCAAATTGGTCTTATTAGTAAATTTATGATTCAGAACCACTGCACAGTATGTATTATTTTCTCTAAATGATGGAATTTTAAAGAATCTTTTTATGTTGTTGAGAAAAATACCATTACTAGTAGCTACTACTACTACTACTACTATGACTACTACTACTGATAAAAAGATCTCATGAATGTAAACTGGAGGACATTACAATTTTGTTTAGTGAATGTAAGTGAATTTCTTGTGTGTAGATGTATGTTTGCTGTGTTTTTGATTTTGTTTAGTTCAGAGAGAGAGTTGATTACTGAATGCTGAAGTATACAGTTTAGACTAGAAGACTTGTAACTTCAGTAGTTAATAAAAGAAACTATACATATTTTCTTTAAAATGTAAGTGATATATTTTCCATTCATCTCTGTCTTGGGTGCAATGTGTAAAAGTATGTATACTTCTTTTGTGGTTTCTTTTTGAAATAACTGAAAGACATTAAAGAACACTTAATGCCACATGGAAAACAGTACTTAGGAATAGACTGGTATCATATCCTGTGGATTTTCATGTCCCAATTTGGCTCTTTCCTCATTTTGCCTTATTACTAGAAGTACTTGCATATAACAGTTTGTATCATATGTTCTAACATATTTTCATCTTGGCATTATCTTGTTTGTGCTGTTTTGCCTTATCAGAATTGATATGACAAACTCAGAAGTATGATTTTGGTGTTAACCCTTCAGACAGAGATACCTAGTTCCATGTATGCATTTCTAGTAATAGAATTCAGGTAAGTGAAATCGGAAAATGAAAAATGATCACAAAATAACTTTCAGTCTTCCCATAACAGTTTAAAAAAGCAAATGATCTTTATTTTCAGTGTTTATTTCATACAGCCCTTTCATAAAAGGAAAATTAAGTAATGGATCGCATGATTCTTCATCACTTAATGAGGCTTGACAATGTATAAAAGACACAGATATAATAGTGGATTTACCCAGTAATTGTGCAAGATTTTCTGCTGGAAAATACAAGCAGGCTCACTTAACAGTGTTAGGACACAACATTTTTATAAAGGAAAGCTTCAGATTGTACCCTCATTTTGTAGAAGGAATGTAGATAGAATGCCTAATCATGTCCATTTTGACTAAAACTCTAGGGCAACAAATATATATGTGAATGGGACACTTTTTTTGATGGGTCCCATAAATGTTTAACCAGTGAAAACAAACCCTTTGCATAAAACTTTAGGATATTTTGGTTTCTAATAAATTCATGAGCAATTATTTTGCATTTTTTTAGTTTCTAGTTTTGGGGATAGTTAACAAGAGCACATTTTGGGGTTCTGATGTTCTGGAAGGGAAAGTATATCTTCTTTTCTCAAAGGGAAAACACCAAGTTTGTCCAGATAGACTAACAGTAAATGTCCTAAAGCACATATTATCATGAATATACTCAGGAAACCATTTTCAGGAACATTGATAGGTAATGCAGGTGATTCTGTGAAAACAAAACTGATTTCAATACGCTCATGAAAATCAAACTTTAGCTTATTTTGTTAGACCAGGAATGCCTAAACATTGATTTTTTTATAATTAATTGCCATTGGTAATTAAATATAGCAAATAAAACATTTTGATAGCACCCCTTGTTATCCATAAGGGAGTTCATATATATATATATATAGGCAACAAACTTAACAAGATGCTTGCTGTTACTAAGTCTCCACTGAAACAGCATGTTAAAATGGTACTGTCCACAAAAACGTGCATATACTAATTTAATAGTATTTACCTATGGTAAGAGGACCTTCATATATGAAGAAGGAATAGAACCACTTATTTCGACCTTAAGGTCAGCTCTTAAACTTAAGCTTTAAACTAGGCAAAGAATGTCTTCAGTATGTTCTACATTCTCTTACTCCTCATTTTCCAGCCCCAGTGTGCTATTCCACTTCAGTACCTCACTCAAGGAGTCCTTGACTAAAGCTTACCCCACAAAGATTCTGTGTACCAAAAGGACCTAATTCCCAACCTCCTCCCTAAATCAGAACTTTCATTCTCACAGAGCACCTATTTCAGATAAAAAGTTGAGAGGGGAGATAATCTCATTAAATTAATTCACATTTTTCTGTCAAGGGCTAAATAGATAATTGTAATTATTCAAATAATAAGTGCATTAATCAAATGAGTTTCTAGTTGCAGAAGTTTCAGGTAATTTAACCAGATGAGAATAATTTTTATTTTAGTTATTTCCAGGGAAGATATTTTAGGGCAAGGAACTTAAATAGTATGCCCCAGAGTCAGGTTATCCAATGAATACAATAAATTGTTTCTTCTTTACACAGCTTTGTCTTTTCTACTTCCCAGTCTACATTTTCTCTTAAAAACATCACGTACTTTAAAATTACAATGAACTTCAATGACAGAATGGTATAGAGAGCATCAGGGATTTGTGGTCATTTCTGTATATGTTGGTAAGCCCATATTTATCTACATTCTTGTTTCTCATAGTACATGACCTTATAACATAAGTAGTCCCACCCACAAACATACACTTAGCCTCTATTCCTGTTGTACTGATAGAAAAACAAAAGTATAGAAAGACTGAATGCAAACTGTCAGTAGAGTTCAAGTCTCCAGATCCTTTGTCTTATGTTTCAGGATGCAAAGGCTCTATTTATTCAATGTTATTTCTCAACAAGAATGCAAGCCATATTAAATATAGATTGGTCAACTGCAATTAAACTCCTTTAGAACAAGTTCTTACATTTTATAGCTTATTCAGGCATTTGGAGTATATATCACAGAATGAGTTATTGATGAAATTAATAGAAAAATTGAGTAGTGTGCTGTCTCCCTATGCAATACTGTAGTAACATTGATAATTACTATTCACAAATACATTGTACTCTTGGATGCACTATTCCTTGGTTTAGTCTTACAGTATGGTGAAGTTCATCATATAATTTAAATAAATGATAATGCTTGATCACCTAAAATTTGTTTTCCAACACTTAGGTATAGTAAGTCCTGAATTGTAGGCATAAGTTTATTTGATATGTGAAGAGAAACCAAAAGAAAAATACTTTTTGGAATATAATAATTCAGGCTTGCTTACTTATATTATATTCCACAAATTATGTTAGTATATTGACCAGCAAGGTAGCTAAATTCTTACAAGTAAACATATGTGATTGCCAAATTTGAATTTGTTCAACATTCACATTTCTAAACCTTGGGCAGTAGATGACTTCAGATTATTGCTTTTACTGTAATTGTCTAATTACCATGAACTAATTTGCTCACCAAAAAGTATTAAGCATATAATTTTGAGTATAACAGTTCTAGAGAAAGTATTGAGTGCAATAGTCCCATAATAAATTGTCAGAATGTGACCAATTAGATTTATTTGTTTTTTTTTTCTTTCCTAAAACTAATAATAGCACTCAGGTCACATTTGAGTTTTCTTTCCAGATTCACACTCTCTGAAAGTTATACTACTTATAGAAAAAAAATGTTTTGTTTTTTAGAATGGTAAAATTATTTTTGACATCACAAATGCGTATTAGCAAGAGACAGTCATTTTAAAAGTTATACATAAAACCTCAATTATATATTCAAATGCAAGATTGGTTTGGAAATGAGAATTTATCTTCCAGAAAATTCTATGGTACAAAAAGGAAAGGAAAATGTAGCTTTTCTGTTTGATTAACAAAAATAGGAAGCAGTGTCAGTTGTTGTGAATTACACAGGTTAATGCTAAGAGAGCACAGTTTGCTATGCCCACAAAAAAATTATCTTGCCAATACTTCCCAATCATTTTGGGATTCCTAGACTTATTTTTTGACATACAAAATATTTTATTGCACTTCTTAAGACATAAATGGTGTTAAATAGAAGTTGTATGTAAATTTGATTCAAATGTACTTAAAAGCTAAAATTGAAAGAAGAGGTCCTCAGTGTTCAAATAACTGTATTTTATTTTTCTGACTACATTATGAAGTTTAGACATAATTTATATATTTCTTAAAACACTGTTCCTTTTGACATAAGGTTTTCATTGTACTACATTTTTCATGTAAGACCGAATCCGGTAGTGCATTTTTCACTGTTTTTTCCCCCTCTTATTGCTGCTAAAGAAATGGCTATTCTTTTGAGTTTACAACATGCCAAAGATTACATAGAAATTATATTTATTTTTGTTCTTGTTAAAACTCTATTAGCATCATTTATCAAGATAAATGATATCAGATATCATGTTAAATAACTGGCATTCTATGGGTACTAAATAAAAAGGCTGCAACTTTCTAATATTTTATAATGACCTTGCTTGGTTATTTATGGATATAACTTTGTGTTTGCTTTCATTAAACATGTACAAGCTACTTGCAGATTTCATTGAAAGTTGCTATACATTGTTCAAGGAGCCAGTTGTTTAAAAAAAGAATCTCAAGATATTACTTGTTTATGAGTATACCTTGCTATTTCCTGAACTGTAATGTTTTTCCACTATAGGATTACTCTTCTAATGTTCATATAAGACAAAGAAATTGAAGACAATGAGGATGAAAACCTACAATATTTTTAGAACTTATCAAGGCAATGCATTTGTCTGTAAGTTAGTTAAGGTGACAACCTTTTCTGCAGTAAGGAAAAAATAAAATCTTAGTCTCTCTGTATTGGGGAAAATATTTTAAGCTTGAAATCAAGTAGAATAATAGAAAATATACCACCAAAAAAGGAATCATGCATTTGTAAGCCATGTTAGTTTATAGCAGCTATGCCTACTCACACAAACTTGATTTCACGTGAGGTTGAGAAATGTAATGGAGCCTAGCAGTCAAAATTTCCATGTACCTCTTAATTTTCCTGAATTTCTTAAAGGTAAACGGAATAGACCCTAGAGTAACTTTGGAAACCAAAAATTGCTTTCCCATTGGCTACTTTTTTTTAATGTCTCTCCTTCATAAAGAAGCAAAATAAAGGAACAAACAAAATTAAACCAAACAAACCCATAAAAATATGACTGCTTTTGCTTCTTTCATGCCTCCTATTCTCCCAATCTGTTAATAAAATATTTGACTTCCATTTATGCTTCATAATACGTCAAGCAACTTATTCCCACTGAAGTATTACTTCATTGTGCATTTGTCTTTTAAGTGTTAGCCACCAAATCAAAAAAAAAAAAAAAGAAAGCTTTTTTGGTCACTGGGGGCCTTGAAATAGTCTAGGCCTACCAGGTTGACTTGGAGTGTAGGGCAAGGGATAGTAGAAGCAGATCACAGTTTGTTTCTTTCATGATTCCCTTAGTGCCCTTCTCTTGAAGAAATAGATTGACTGAAAATCCTAAGGAATTATTTTTGAATAACAATATTTTTGAAGGTAGGATTTTTTTTACTACTGGCTTTTTCTGAAGCTAGAATATGCTCTATTTAAGCCTATGGCAGCCTGTCTTTATCTCCCCTTCTCTCCCCCTGTGCCCCACCTACCTCCCTAAGCAAAGGTTAGATAACTCAGGCCTTGCTTTCGTCCTTCAAGACTGAGATATGTGCTGTTTTTTCTGAATGTAAGTATTTTAGATTCGTTTTGGTTTTTGTTCTTTGTTTTAATATTTAAAAGTAAGCCACAGTATTTGATTTGATTCTGATTCTCACAAAAACCCATTCTCATCGTTATTCCTTAAAAAAATTAAAACGAAAATAACATTGATAAAATCTAAGAATATCAATTCTTGGTATTTTTCCAAAGAATGAAAGCATTAATACAAAAGATTTATGCACCCCTATGTTTACAACTGCTTTATTCATGATAGCCAACACATAGCATCAATGTAAATGCCTCTCTGGATGACTGGATAAGGAAATAGATGCATTTTTTTTTTTACTTAATAGATGTGTATTGTGTTTCTGTCCCAGACACCATTACAGATTTTTTTCTCCTTCTAAGAGATTCAAGGTTGTTTATAGTAACAGACAATTTGTAGTAAGGCTGTTAAAATTATGACAAAACAAAGCAATGAAAATTTGAAGAAAATCATTCTGATAACCAGGACTAACACGTATAATTTAATTGCTCCCAGCTTCCTGACGTGAAAGGCAAGAAGATAAAATAGATTCCACAATAACTATGTGACAAGAAGCATGCCAATTTTACAAAAGATACTTTTTGTTGATAGTAAAGTTCTGAAAGAATTTAACATGACAACCTTATGCAAGGGGCATTGCAATGCTGAAGTTGTTTTTCCTCTAAGAAACTACTTTCTAGTAAGGTTCCAGCCTCATCCCCCTCCTCTTCCTTCTTCCCCTCCACATTTTGTACACATACAAATGATAATTTCAAAACATGATAATTTGTGATATACTTTTAGATTTTCTCCCGGTTCATATTAACCCTTTCGTGTTTTCAACTAGTCATTGAACTATATAATAAAACTATTATTTAACCCGTAGTTCTACTTTTTCCATTAAGGTATAGGGACTTTGTTAAATTCCATGCTGAAATCAAGATTCACTATTTCACACAGTTCTGACTTTCCCATCCAGTAACCCTATTAATAAATTGTCACGACTTGTCCGTAGTAAATAAGGTTTACTATGCCTCCCAAAGACTCATACCTTTTTTTAAAGTGTGTTATATCTTTTATTAAATTATTTTTAGAACATTTCTAGGGATGTCAATTGTACTACTAGCTTATAATTTCTGAAATCTTCCTCACACATTTTTTGATACTCAGACAACCTACTAACAACTTCTTGGCTTCTGTTAATTTTTCTTTCTACCCATAATTTCTCACAAATTACTGATGATAATTTTGTGGTCACATCTGCCAGTTATTTCAGTGCCAACTAATGAAAATCACTAAGGGCTTGGGACTTACATTATTTCTGGTGCTTTTACTTGTCTTTTATTTTTGTTTTGATATCCCCATAAGTTTGTTTAACTTAAATTTTGCAACGTGAAGTTTATTCTGTTTGGTGTACAAAATGGAATCAAGATGTGAGTTCATTCTCTTTTACCATCTTAAAATTATAATATTCCTTTTGCAGTGTGTTTGTCAGTGTTATACTAATTTGTACTGAAAAACAAATCAAAAGAAAACCCCCATTGTTATTGTTAACATTTTCATATACTTTTCTCCGTTCTTATATATACTATGGTTAGACAATATCTCTACAGATTTGTACCACTCAATGAATTAATCCTTGTTTATTTTCTTTAAGTTTTGGATATATCATTTTGTTTACATTTAAGCTCATCAGCAAGCTCTCTCTCAGCAATCAAATGCATTTTCATCTTGGACTTTTTTTTGAATTCCCATGATATATTTACAAAAAAATCATCATGTATCATGTAACAAGTTATTATACTTATTGAGGTAGCATTAGTTTGCAAGACTGTATATGATTTAAAGGTATAAACTCATACTTCTTCAGATATGTATTACCACAACATACCCACCACCAAAGTAACCAAAATCTTCCACCATAATCCATTGAGATCTCTTTCCCTCTTTGCTCCCTACCCCCAACACTCTCCCTCTGGTAACCTCAAGTTGACTCTTCTTAATACTGCATGACTAGCCCAACCATTGTCTTCATTCACTATCACAAACTTTTTTTTTCAAGATTTCTACCACTTCATATCACCGAACTATTTTTACCTGTTAATCAAAATTTATAGTGGCAGGTTTGTTATGTTTTCCTATCTTCTGAAAAATGGAAATTTCAGCAAGACGAAGAATTTTTAGGAGCATTTTTTAAAATCAGAATGAGATTTCATATTTTAGTTTCTCATGGGAAATGGTATTCTCTGTCAGAATGATATTTTCCTTTGTATTTACCATTTAATCTATTTAAAAGATATTAGTAAAGCAGTATCTTTGGTTAGCACAGTTATTTTTCAATATATTGATTACCTTCACTTAGGATTCTATTCTACGTCATTACCCACATATTTTATTTCATGACTGTTCATTTTTTTCATTTCTATATAGACATGTACCTATGAGGTGTCAAGAAATATAACAGATAAGTTTCTTGAGATTAGTTTTCTTTTACTTGAGATATTAAGTAACAGTTGAATACCATTTGTCTTTTGAATTTTAAGGAGAGGGCCAAGAAGAGGGATTTAGAATTATGGCTTAAGGTCTTTTCCAAAACTAAGTATATGGTGCTGAAAATAAATATAGTAGTAGTATCACTGGTTCTTTCAATGAGATTTATTTTTTCAGTGATATAATCTCATAGTTTTGTGTGGCATCATAATTACTGTTATATAAGTGCATAAGTTTGTATAACTTCACCAATATGATATAGAAATGTAAACGTATCTAATTCCAAGCTCTATAATCTTATCATAAAAATTACAGGGAATTCAATTGCAACATGTCTGTTATTCAATTTTTTTTAAAGATTTATTTATTTATACATACAAGCTGGGGTACAGGCCAGAGGCATGGGGCGGTGAGAGGGTTCACCAGAGACAGAGTGGGGAGCAGAACAGGCAGATCAGAAATACACTGCTGAGGGGAGCAGCGGGCGAGGCAGGAGAGGTCTGCCGCACCATGTGGGATTCTCCCCGGCCGGGCATCGAACTCGTGTCGCCGCTGCAGACAGCTCCACAGCGCAGCGCTCAACCGCTGCGCCACCAGGGAGGCCCTGTTATTCAATTTTAATCTAGACAATTCATCTGTTCTTCAAATCACAATTTAAAGGAGTTTTGACCAATTTTATAATCCTCTTAAATTTACTCAGTCCATGGTCCATCTATTTATCATTGTACATTATGATCCAATAACTGAAATGCCATCTATTAATATTTATTTAATTGAATTGAATTTATTGATACCCTTGATGTAATCAGTTGATGCTGTCCCAAATCAGCATTTTGTTGTTTTAGTGATAGGTATTCAAGCAAACACACAATATCTTTCCATTTCTTTTTCTCTTTGTGTCTTTCTGCTTGCCAGACATCCATGTTTATATATATGGGAATTTCTCAGCTACTATTTCTTTAAATAGGGTCTCTTCCTTTCTCTCTTTTCCTTTTGAAGTACCTATTATTCTTCTGTTTCCTCTTCCAGTGGAGTCTGATATTACTCATTGAATTTCTTCAATTTTCCTAAGCCACCTTCTCTTTTTCCCACTTGGGTCATTTGTAATCTTCAACTTTCAATCTTCTCTCTTCTGCTGCTTACGTCTATTAATTAAACATTCTGTATTTGTCCTTATTTAATACAACATTTCATTTTGTGTTCTTTTACTATCATCAGACCCTTGAATAAAGAACTTTTTTTGTCCCTTTCTCTCTTTAAGATCCCACACCTGCCTTTCTGTGTTGGATTGGCCTTCCATTACCTCATTTATTTTTTATAAAGTTTTATACTAAAATATTTATCTGTTAGAACCCCTAATTCTGTGTCCCTTATATAATTCTCTGGACTTATTTTACATCAGGTTTGCCAACTTGTGTTCAGATTTTCCTCGCTGCCTAGGATCTGTGTTTCCTTATTTGATTTTTTCTCATTGGGGCTTTGTGGATTTAGTTTTTCTTTTCTTTGATTACCTTGGCATCTGATGAAGGAATGAGTGGAAGCTGGAGCACAAAGACTCAGTCTCTGTCTTGTGAGTAGACAAATACAGGTCTACTCCAGGCTGAAAGTTCAACTCTGCATTCTCTCCTTTTTCTTCAGCACAACTCTATTTACTGCTTTGAGGATCCTAGATTCACAAGATGCCTCCTAGCTGCTCCCCTTTGTGGTGTGAAGTATGTGCTGCATTTTGGCTTCAGGAGAGGCACTGAGCACATCCACTAATCTGAGGGAATCAAGAAAACCTGCTTGAAAGAAATTCATTTATTTGTCTTGCATGAATTTAACTAAGTGGACATGAAATGAAAGGTATTCCAAGCGAAAAGAATAGCATGAATAAGAGTCTGTGGCAAAGTAGTGTGTTTTCCTCTTATTAGTGACTAAGATGATCATGATGGTTAGTGCCTCATCACCTCATATAATATTTTTTTCCAATTTAGACTTAAAATTATTTCTTCTAACCACATTTTCTTATACATTTTTATCTTTATTTTTTCTTTTTTTAAATATAATTTGTTTGTTTATATATATGTTACATCATTGTTCATTTTAGTACAATGTTTGCTTTCTCCTCTCGGGAGTAGTCCCCATAGAATTCCCACCACCAATTCACCATTGCACCATTGCCATAGTCCCTTGTGCTCTTTTAATAACATTTTCAAACAAAACATCCAAACACAAACTCAAAGGTAAACAGACATCCAAGGAAATAAGATTTCAAAGACAATAACCAATAGATAAAAAGCATAGGGGGATTCTCAATAATGTACTATTCAGACACAGAGTGAAAGAATGTATGATGTTTTAGGATATAAAACCAAGTATGTAAATTTTGGTAGCATTCTTTACAGACTGAGAAAAAAATCAGTAACCAGCAGCCATATAAATAACATATCATTAGCCCTACAGAAATCCTCTCGTTTTCTTCTAGCTTTGTATCTTCAAGGATAACCACCACCCTGACTCATAATAGCAACAATTCATATCACGCACTTTTGTACTTGATTAGAACAGAAGATTGCTACTCTTTTTTGTCTACTTTTTAACATTGCATATGTGAGATTTATCCACATTGCAGCATGTGATTGTACTTGTTCACTTTCACAACTGTTCTTTTGTGTGAATATACCATTAAATATTCCATTCTGTTACATATATTAGTGACACCACCATTTATCTTTCTCCTTCATCTAAATTTTATTATCTACTAAAGTTACCACCTCCCAGTATAATCACACTGGAGGTTAGGTCTTTGTATCAACATATACATTTTGGGTGTACACAAATACTCAGTCCACAATGGTCACATGTGAAAGACTGAAAATGATGAGCACATTCTCAAAATACCAAAGGGTCCAGGATGGGAAAGAGGATTTGATGTAGAGAAGACTGTAAAGTTATTTTGGAAACAGAAAATGGAAAACTTTAAAATGCTAGGCTGAATTTTAACAATATGTACTAGGGAAAGAATAAAGGTCTTGAGCAGAGAAGGAGAAATATGAACAAAGATGTCTTTTGAAAGACTAGTCTAAAAGTAGCATGAAAGATGACAAAGGGATAAAACGTAATTTGGAAGGAAGAAAACAGTTTTGGTGAGAAGTGGGAATAGCTAACGTCAATTCAACTATAACTACACATCGTAAGCTTTTAAAAGTTCTTTGTCAGTATTTTTAATCATTGTCAAAACCTTTTGAGGTACGTATTCTTGTTATTTTCATGATATAGATCACATGGTATGGATTAACAAAAAAAAACCTGAAGTTCACCTAGTAAATCATAATTCAAACTAAATATATTTTACTCAAGAGTCCAAGATTTGTTTCCTAGTTCATTTTTATAATACAAAATTCATACAAATCAGTAATAAAAAAATTCTCTAACTCAATTTTCTTCAACAAGAAAAAAGATAAAGGCTTGAATATATTATTTAGAAATGTACACTGGAAATGTACATTGAAGAATGTATATATTTTATATTCACATAGATGCTTTTATATATAGCATATTTTGACAATGTAATCACAATCAAATGTATTCAATTTACAACAATGAAATACTAGAGGATAAATGTAATCTTTAATATAGAATTTTAAAAATATAACAAAGGCTGGAATTAATGTTTATTAAGTGCTTATTACATATCAGCCAATGTTTAAAGATCAGTGTATTAATCCTGTATAACAACCTTGGAGGTCATATTAGCTTCCTTTTATTGATTAAAAAAACTAAGGTATAGAGAGGTCAAGTAACTTCCCAAGGTCACACAGCTTCTAAGTGGCAGAGAAGAAATGCACCCTCCAGGTAGACTGACTCCAAAGGACACTTTAAGCATTAAACTATGTCTTGGCAAAGAGAAGAGGAGTAGTCACTTTCCAATAGATTACTGGTAAGATTCTGTTCATTTATTTTAAAAGAAAACATACTAACCACCTAATATGTGCCAGTCACTGTTTTAGGTGATAGAAATATAATGAATGATATGACAAGCAGAACTGACATGATTGTTGCATGCATAAATTATACACACTCACAAAATGATACAACCTTTCTAATGAGATATTTGTCAATTTACATTAATAGTCTTATGGATGTTATATGCTCCAACTTAAATAAGAACATATGCAAAAGGATATTGAGAAATGCATATGCACACACATTTTTCGGTTACATTCTCAGTGACATATACAGTGACTAGCATATGGTAAACACTCAATACAACTTTTTTGAATGAATGAATCAAGAGCAAATGTTTGTTCATTACAGCATTATTCACAAAAGCCAAGAAATGGAAACAGCCAAATTGTCCATCAATCGATGATTGGATAAAGAAGATGTAGTATATATACACAATGAAATATTACTCAGCTATAAAAAAGATGGAATCCTGCCATTTGCAACAACATGGATCAATCTAGAGTGTATTATGCTGAGTGAAATAAGTCAGATGGGGAGAAACATTGAATGAATCCACTTAAATAGAAGACAGAAAAACGAATGAACAATGGGCATCCTGGTGGCCCAGCAGTTAAGTATCAGCACTACCACTGCAATGGCCAGGGAGCTAACCCACATACGGTGCAGCAGACCTCTCCTGTCTCACACACTGCTCCCCTTAGCAGTGTATTTCAGTAAAATCTTCTTGTTCTGCTTCCCACTCTGTCTTTGGCCCATCCTCTCACCACCCCCACCACCCGCACACGTCTGGCCTGCATCCCAATTCGTCTATGTAAAAATAAATCTTTTTTTTAAAAAATGAACATCATCTTCATCCAGTCATTTATATTGGGTCATCCAGAAGAAAAAGAAAAATATTGTATGGTTTCACTTATAGTAGGAATATAGGGGCACCAAATAAGGGAGCAGGAAAAAAAATTAAAAGGCAAAACTAGCAGACAACTGCTAGAGACATTCTAGACAAACTAGAGACATTCTGCAGGGGAGGTGGAGCAAGAGGGATTAAAATGGGGCAGGAAGAGCACAAGCGATTATGGTGATGGCTCACAGGTGACTTGGTGGTGGGAGAAATCAAACAGTACAAAAATGAACAAAAAAACAAAGACAAAATAGTGGTTAACCTAGTGGAATGGGTCTTGAATAGATGAGTAAATCAAGTAAAAGGGGTCAATTGTGTGGTAAAAGATGGAAATTAAGCTTTTTGTGGGGAAACATAATGCAGTATATCCAGATATTGATTTATAATGCTATATACTCAAAACCTATATTATGTTATAAATTAGTGTTACTTCAATAAGAAATTTTAAAAACCAAATATAAGAAAAAAATTAATGTTCAACAATAGGGCTTGGTTAAGTATAGCAGTATATTCAGATAATGAAGACAACCATTATATAGTTCCTAAGGGTTTAAAATATAAAGGTGACATTTACTATATACAATTTGAAAGGGAGGGTATGAAATTATATTTTTGCTATAATACAACACAATACATCATCCAGAAGAAAGACTATGCAGCAAATTTAGTGTGATATTTATTATAGGATATGAAAAATAAACTTGTATATGCATAGACATTACAGAATGATACATAAAAAAATGTTCGTAATGATTACCTGTGGAATAAGAGAATAGTGAGGGAAACTTTATAAATTTCATCTTCTGTACAATTTGAAACTTCACTATGAGCATTCTTTCATTTTGTACATAAAAAATAAAACATCTACAAAATTATTGCAGAACACACAGATATTCACAATCCACTCATCCTGCCAGCACCACACAACACACTAGGGCCCCAACCTGGGCCTTACAGGGCTTTACTCTACATCAAGGACATGCAACAATCCCTTGGTGAGTAACCTTGACTCCAGGCCTGGCTACCTGCTCCTCAAGAGTAGACAGAAGCCCAAGTCACAACATTGCAGGACCTAACTACCCACCACAGGCCCCAAGCTGCACCATGAAGTGCATCCCGCTCAGTTTGCCAGCACCCCTCAACACCCTGGCGCCCAGCCTGAGCCTGACAGAGCTTTGCTCTACATCAGGAATCTTCAGCCACCTCGCTGTGAGAACCCCCTGACTCCAGGGTCAGCCACCTGGAGTGGACAGTGCCCCAAGTGGTGACCTTGCAGCACGTAACTATTCATTACAGGCTCCCAGCCACACCAACAAGTTCTTGGCACTCAGCCTCATTGAGCTTCCTATATCAGGAATGTTCAGCAGCCTTTTGCCCTTGTGGTCATCAGAAAGAGACCCTGAGCAACCACTCCTGGGCAAAATGAGTTTCCAACAAATCAGCCTTTGACTCAGTATCACCCCTGCCCTCCCAGCCACCAGAACAATGTTCAGAAGAGCATTGGGTGAGACTCTAGCACCACCCCAGATCCTACAAGATCCAAGTAACTGTACCCATCATCAAGTAAACACCCAAAACAGAGAGGAGAAAAACACACACAACAAAAGCCCCAAATGCACAGAGGAAACCCAAAGAAAACAGTGGGGAAGAAGTCCCCAGGGGGAACAACACACCACAGAGAGAGAATCAAACTCCAGAACACAAAACTAACATTTGTTATTCCTGTCAGATGAAAAAATCAGTATTGCAATAATTTTTTTTTACTTTTTTTTATTGTTATTTATGTCTTTTACATTTTGTATTCCCCTTGGGCAGCCCACCACCAATTCACCTGTAATCCATTTCCATGGTCCCCTGTATTCTCCTCACTTCCATTTTGTGCCCTTATCCTCCCCTCCCCCCACCCCCCCACCCACACCGCTGAGTGTCTCTCTCCCACCCGGCCTCCCTGCAGTACTGTTATAAGTGAAACCATTCAATATTTTTCTTTTTCTTTCTGGCTTATTTCACTGAGTATGATTCCCTCTAATTCCATCCATGTTGCTGCAAATTGCATGTGTTTATCTTCTTTCCATGCTGAATAGTACTCCATTGTGTATATGTACCACATCTTCTGGATCCAATCATCATCTATTTTTGGACATCTGGGTTGCTTCCATACCTTTGCTATTGTGAAGAGTGCCGCAATGAACATATGGGTGCATGTATCCTTTCGGTTTAGTGTTTTTGTGTCCTTTGGGTAAATTCCCAAAAGTGGTATTGCTGGGTCGTATGGAAGCTCCAAGTTTAGCAGTCTGAGGAATCACCATACAGCTTTCCATAGTGGTTGGACCAGTTCACATTCCCACCAGCAGTGTAGAAGAGTTCCTTTTTCTCCACATCCTTTCCACCATTTGTTGTTGCCTGTATTTTTAATGTGTGCCATCCTCTCAGGTGTGAGGTGGTATCTCATAGTGGTTTTGATTTGCATTTCCTTGATTATGTGATGTTGAGCATTTTTTCATGTATCTGTTGGCCATTTGCTTTTCTTCTTTGGAGAAGTGCCTTTTGAGCTCTTCTGCCCATTTTTTCACTGGGTTGTTGGCTTTGATTTTGTTGAGTTGTGTGAGTTCCTTGTAAATTTTTTTTATCAGTCCTTTATCAGATGTATTGTGTGCAAAAATCTTTTCCCAGTTAGTAGGGTGTCTGTTAGTTTTGGTTAATGTCTCTTTTGCTGTACAGAGGCTTTTTATTTTGATGTAATCCCATCTGTTTATCTTGTCTTTCACTTCCTTCGCTTTGAGGGATGAGTCTTTCAAGATTTTGCTGAGATGTATGTTGTGTAGAGTTTTGCCTATATTTTCTTCTATACATTTTATGGTTTCTGGTCTTACATCCAGGTCCTTTATCCATTTTAAGTTGACTTTTGTGCAGGGTGTGAGGTAGTAGTCTAGCTTCATTTTTTTGCATGTGGCTGTCCAGTTTTCCCAGCACCATTTATTGAATAGACTGTCCTCGTTCCACTGCATTTTCTTTGCTCCTTTGTCAAAGATTAGTTGTTCATAGATATGTGGCTTTAATTCTGGGTATTCTATTCGGTTCCATTGGTCTTTGTGTCTGTTTTTGTTCCAGTACCATGCTGTTTTAATTATTAGGGCTTTGTTATACAGTTTGAAATCAGGGAGTGAAATTCCTCCATTTTCTTTCTTTTTAGTTAGTAGGGCTTTAGCTATGCGAGGTTTTTTGTGGTTCCATGTGAATTTCATCAGTAGTCGATCTATTTCTTTGAAGAATGTCGTTGAGATTTTTATTGGGATAGCATTAAATCTGTAAATTGCTTTTGGTAGGATTGCCATTTTGATAATGTTAATCCTTCCAATCCATGAACAAGGGATGCCTTTCCATCTTATTGTGTCTTCTTCTATTTCTTTCAACAGAGTTTTGTAGTTTTCTTTGTATAAGTCCTTTATGTCTTTTGTTAGATTTATTCCCAGATATTTGATTTTTTTGGTTTCGATTTTGAAAGGGATGGATTTCTTAATTTCATCTTCTTCAGATTGGGTGTTTGCATAGAGGAATGCTACTGACTTTTGTGTGTTGATTTTGTATCCTGCTACTTTACTGAACTGGTCTATTATTTTGAGTAGTTTTCCTATGGAGTTTTTAGGGTTTTGTATATATATTATCATATCGTCTGCAAATAGAGACAGTTTAATTTCTTCCTTTCCTATTTGGATCCCTTGAA